>CAHIKZ030000210.1:717500-737500 GCA_903632075.3 Acanthosepion pharaonis | reverse complement strand
TAAGACCCCTCATAGAAGAGAACATGACTAAAAACTGTGTGTACGCTATCTTAAGGTAAGGCTTCAAGCACAACAGGAAGCTGTAACATGAGGGGAAGTGGAAAAATCAGGCTGACCACATATAGAGAGAAAAGGGAGATCACCGCCCTCTCTGGGATCAGGCTGAGATCATAGACAAAGAGCACCATTGAAAAATTCGTAAACTTAAGGAATCAGCACATACACTAGGCCACAATAATCTCCTGAGCCGACCAAGCATAGAAATGAATACAATATGGGAACCAGTAATAAGGAGTGCCAGAGAAAAGCAATAATAACAACAAAAATTGCAATATGAGCTCTGGTAAAAACATGGAATGATGACAGCAAAAACTGCAATATGAGCACTGGTAAAAATGATGCTGAGACTTTAGGTTTATAATACCCAGAAATTCATACACAGATGTCTTCGAGGACACATGGCACAGTGGGTAAAGGCGTTGGTTCGATCCAGTGACAGGACCCAAAAAGCTTGAGTTCAATACCCGGGTAAAGCAGTGGGGAATTAACTGATAACTAACATCCATGGAACTAGAACAGAGGGTTGAGTTCGACATTCCAACCGCCTGAAGAAGGCCGGAGCGTACAACGGCCGAAACGTTGTAATAAATATGGCGACAAAAATGAGGACAATAGTCCGAAGAAATTTAAATAGTGTAATCTGAGTTAAACCAAATATTACTTACATTTAATTTAAACTATCGCAGAAAAAAAATGTTTTTTTTTAACACGGAAGTGGGTGTATTTATGAGGCGTTGACACATTTATTGACAGACTCATGAGTGGGATATTTATCTAAGGAGGAAATAATTGTAATAAAATTGCATGACAAACTTTTTTTAACTATCCATATTTTAAGCATTCTAAAAATTTTTATTGAATCTTAGGTACCTTGTATTTATAGCTTTACTTACCAACACGTTTGTTGAAGAAATGCTAGAAAATAACCAATAAATATTTTTACGGGAGAAGGCTATCTCTTCAACGTTGAGCTAAGCTACCATGATCCCACAGATAATTTTGCAAACCAGCCTCGCCTCTGCATATCTTTTTTACATATGTGACACACGAGATTTTTGGTGACTCTCCTCGTTCACTCTTGGGTGCCTCTTTATTAGAATTTTATATATATATATATTTACTATCATTAAATTTTAAAAAAATGGAGGCGCGTTTTATAGGTTTCCCCTTGAGAGGATGCGGTATTATGGTGGATGGAGGATTGATTGGTGACGGACGAATTCTTATGGTGAATGTGGAAACTGTAATGTGTGAATGGGTCGTGAATCAGAGTAGCTAGGTATAAGATAGTTAGTGACGACCAGCCTCAACCCCTCACCATTTTGGCCTTGTGCCATAATTGTATTTTAAATACAATAAATATCCTGCGTATAAATTCCTCTTTGGAGGGATTTTCAACGCGGGCTTATCATCTCTCAGTTGCGTCTCTGTCTTTGGACAGAGTGCACCCAGGGGCTTCTCTGTCAAAGAACAAAGGGGCGACTGAGAAAATTATACTGAAGAGGTGCCCAGCACTGAGGAACAGCTGCCCGAGGCCGCGCCCTCCCATTGCACAAGAGGGAGGGATCGGTGCTCGCACCGAGGCCAGTGCAACTGACCGTACGCACCTGGGTTCACACCTAAAAAAGACCTTGTGTCACATCTCGTCCAAGTGGGGGGGGGAGTTAATACTGCGGGAAGTAATACTCGTGTCGGATTTGCTAGTCCGGGGATGGGGATTGATGGTAAGGCGAGGAACGCGTCCCTAACAATCCCCGCCATAATCGAATCTCCTGTCAACGCGCGGCGTAGGAAAGCCAACCTCGAGGCACGTTTGTGGCAATCCAAGTGTGGCATTCCCAGACCCCCATGACACGGATGTTGTGCACAGACTCGTCTGTCGAGCCGATTCTCGCGTCCCCTCCATAAAATGAAGGATAGCGAGCGCTCGAGCGGCTTCCTATGGTCGTCACAGAGAGGAAGTACGGACAATCGATAAAAGGACAAGATGGAAAACGTAAGTGGCACACGCCTCCGCCCTGCTCTTCACGGACAACCTCCGTCGATGCCAAGTCTGACCGGCTGCGTAGACCTTTGCTCGTAATTCAGACCAATTTTTCTCCAGCTGTAGGTCGGGTCCAAACCACACTCCAAGAATGCGAACAGGACCGTCTGTCCAACCGAAGGGCCCCGGAAGATCGGCCCCCTTCCAGGCACGTAACCGCAAGCCGGACGATTTGTCGCGGTTAATCTTGGCCCCTGTTACCTTTTTGTACCGATCAAGCGCCTTCAGTACCGCCTCAATGTCGCTGCGGGACGACACGAAAGCAGATACCTCATATATACAAGTTCAGACTGAATATCTTCTGAGCTCGAGACTACATCATCTTGTGGCATAACCAAATGCAAAAATAAAATATGAAGATGAAATTAAAATAAGGCGTTTGCTTTTCTTAAAAAACCATATCTCTTTCTCTCTCTCTCTCTCTCTCTCTCTCTTTCTTTCTCTGTATACTTCTCTATATATATACTTCTCTCTGAGAAGTATATATAGAGAGAAGTATACATATAATAAGGGGAAGAAAAAGAAAATGAACGACATTTGCAAAGCGGAAGTTGGCTGGTTCAGGATCTAGTTTATTGTGACTAGGAATCGACCAAAACAAGGGACACTCCGCGCATAACTTCCGCTATAAAAAAAAAAAAGGAAAAAAGAAACTTCGGAAAATAAATAAAATAAAATAAATAAATAAAATAAAATAAAATAAAATAAATAAATCAAAATAAAATTTGGCTATTCAAAAGAACAAGGACAATTTAGAATTCAGCCGAACTGAACTTCGCACTAAGCCGTGTGGAGCATTTCAAAATTGTATATAAATGGCCAAGAGACAGATAATAGGAGAAAACGCTTTCTGAACGTGTCTGTCGGAGTTAGCTCCTCCTTGGCTCCTTAAACCGGAAGAGAACAGGTCATTTCGACCTTGACCTTTCGGTTGTGCTCCCTACACGCTGTTAACCCGACGTAGAGACTAGCAAGTTACCTTTTCAGTTTAGTTATATTACGAACCTAGTCGTAATATACTTCTATGCATTTTTAGGCTTTGGTTTTTTAGCTAAGCTCTACTCATTTTATAGATAGACTTTACTGTGTTAAATTACCAATTCTCTTGCTAGTCTCCCTTACCACAAGACAGCGACTTCTCGCTAAAAATAGGGTCGGCGACTGAAACGGTCGGTACGCAGGCCCCTGGCCTCGGTGGCCAGGATGTCGATCACCGGGCTGTGTATTAAGTTACGCTCCCATTTCTTTTTGTCTGCCAACTTGATAGTTGGAAACTTTCTCTCTCTCTCTCTACTTCGCCTCTTGCTTCTGGCTTCTTGCCAATGTTAAATTCTCGGCATTCGTCCCTACTGGCTGCCTGCACGTCGTCCATAACCTTTCCCGTACACTACGTTTGTAATTATTACGGGAGGTTACTAATATCGGACTCGACCGGCAGACACGCAACGCCTGCACTGGACCTTTGACATGCCCGAGCAACATCGCAACGCCAGCTCCTCTTTCCTTCCCAACACGTCAAGTTGGCATCCCGGCAACGACCAACATCAACCTCAAACTACAATGACCAGCAGCGATTATCTGCAACGACCGACATCAACTTCAACTACAGCGACCACCTACAACGACCAGCAGCGATCACCTGCAACGACCAGCAGCGATCACCTGTAACGACACCTGTAACAACCAACCTCGACCATCAATGTCTGCACCGAACCATCTGCATCTCTACCGTTCCGACCACCTTTATTACTTTTCTAGAATAAATTAGCTTATATCTTATATATCGTCGTTCTGTCGTCTATGTTGTTTCACCTTGTCAGATTTAACGTCTTCGAAAATGCTAGCGGGCCTTTTGTGACCTCATCACCCTTTTGTGATACGGGGGCGCTCGAGGGGTCCGCTACATGTCACATAACGAACTAATCGTTCATCTGATTAAGACATTTTCCCGCTTTTTGAAGGGCCAATGTAACCAATAGATTTGCGTCGAAACACGTCTCCAAAGTAAAAACATTATTTCGAAAATTGAACACTTTTGTTTGAAGATGAGTCAATCCTAGTATATCTGAAGTTTCCCCTGAGACACCATGGCGTTTTTCCACATTTCCTAAGAGCTTCGTACTTCTTTGATCTTAAAACGATTGCAACCGTAAAAAAAAAATTCCAACCAGACCTCTTGAATATATACTTACCTGGCTTATGTCAGAGGGTATCTCCCAGACGAGGCTCTGCCGAGGGGCGGAGTCTCATCTCGGGAAACTGACTCCGTTTTTACGTGGTCTATAGGGAATTTCTGCCCGAGCCTACGGGCTCGGATACCCCACTTTAAACTCGGCTTTGTGCCACATCTTGCTGCGTGGGGCAGCGGGTAAATAATTATATATATATATATATATATATATATATATATAGATAGATAGATAGATAGATAGATCCGCAGGTTTTGAATTCAGAGTTGTCCTTCTCCTAGACCAGTTACCATTCAAAGCTATAGAACCCAGTCTGTCCTGCTATTTTTACCCATAGCTGGTGGGAGGGAAGATTCCTATCTTTCCTAAAGGTATTAACACGTAGGTGAATGTGTTGGGGACGCGCAGAATTTATTAATTATGTTAGAAAGAATCAGAAGGATTTTGAGTAGGCTGCGTGACTTTTTGCATCCCAAACAAATAAATAAACGAAATTTAAAATACGATTAAAAAACGAGACATATTCAATTAGAAATCAATACAACATTTATATACAATTCAAAGGTATATACAACAGGATAATTAATATATTGTTATGTAGGCGAAATGTGTATGCGGTTTTTTTGTTCTCAGAATGTCTCTCTTTGTAATTGTTCGTTCATTTACAGTCTTTTTAAGTTCGTGTTGATGTTTGTAATTGTAGATATTAAATGTCTTTTTAGAAGGTTTTTTTTTTAGAGTGATCTACCTTTAAGTGTAATGTAATGTTTTTCTAAGGTCGTTCGTTCGTTCGTTGGTGTTTACCTAAAGTGAATCATATTCTCTACTTATTAAAGTAGAGAATATGATTCACTTTAGATAAGCAATATTGAGAACTGATGTCCACAGAGTTGATTAAATCTCGATCGGGTATGAGTCAGCGATGATGTATCTTTTGCGCGGCAAAATCGTGATCTTTAGTGACGTGGAGTATTTTGGAAAGTTCTCTGTGGGTGTTTGTTACTGACTGTCTAAAGTTGGTAATTGTCTTTAACGTCTGGTCAGCAATGACTAAGACGGGAGTCGGTGAATGTTACATCTTGAAACTTGGTAATTACTGCTCCTCGGAAGGTTCACACGTTTTCGGTTTATATAATCACTGAGTGGCTCCCAGCATATGAGCGGGAAAACAGATTGGTCGCGTGCAGGCGGTTTGATTGGTCGGAACTGACCAACCAGCAAGCCAGATTGGAGGTGATTGACCAATGAATACTTGTTATATTGTCTATAAGTAGAATTTGGCTTACTAGATAGGAAGAGTGCATTTCCTACAAAGAGGTAAGGCTGGTTGTGTTGTGGGAGATTCTACAAATGCAATGGATTCAACTGGAATTCGAACTCGGAGACCTTGTGGCACACAGTGCACCAGATCTGTATTGGGCTCTTCAAAAAGTGTGGTTGGTTCTGCACAAGACCTTCAAATTCATATGTGCAGCTTGTCTGGCTGTCAGTTCATAGAAACTGAGGTGCCTGACCCTCATACGTCGTAAAAGGGAAAGAGTCGCCGGTAGACGCGGGTCAGCAGCCCGCCTAGATCAACGACGGAAGAGCCTACGATATATTCTGCTTGTTACTAACAATATATATATATATATATATATATATATATATATTGCTACTAACAAACAACAAATATATATATTGCTACTAACAAACAAACAAACAAAACAAAGAAAAATTCTGCTTGTTAGTAGCTATATATATATATATATATATATATATATCTACTAACAAACAGAATTTTTTTTCTAATTGAAAATAATAAAACGAAAGAATAATTTACAAACCAGTGTGTCTGAAGATTTTAGTTTTTAATATTTTTATTGTTTATATATATATATATATATATATATATATATATATATATATATATATATATATATATATATATATTGTTCCATGTTCTAATAACTTTTTCTTTTTATCACTTACTTTTTATCTTTATTTTTTAAATGTTTTTTTAATTATAACTTGTGTTTTTTGGGTTTTTTAAGAATGTATAATTTATTTTATCTTATTTTTTTTTGTTCTTTAATATAATTTTTTAAAAATATATTCTTACTTAAATTTATCATCATCATGGTGTTGTCTTTTATTTTAAAAAAGCAAAACATAGGGACATATCAAAACTTAGTTACCTCCCCTGACATTAACATCCTTAAATTTAAACCGTACAGTGCATGAACTTAGCGTTTCTCACTTTACAATTAAAAAAATTAACTTTCAGATGAACACAACAATTTTGCCTTTCCAGATTCACGCCTCTATGCATTCTTCTTTGGGTGTGCAGGCGTTGCAATGTTTTGCGGTCAGGAACAAGAAATTAGCGAGCCGAGTTTAATTTCCAGTCGAGTTTGTTGCATTCACTTTCGCGCAAGTGCCCTTAGGAAAGATAACAATAGATCCTCTAGCTATGGATTAAATAGTAGGACAGACTGAGCTCATTCAACCTTGAATTTAATTTGCAATCAGTCTAGGAGAAAGACAACCCTTGAATACAAAACTGATTGTGTATATGGCTCGCAAATCAATCCCGTATAAAACCCACTTGCTACGAAAATGCAAAAACCGTAGCAGCAATGCCGGACGTGTGGAGAGCTGTGACCCCAATACTCTTCAATGAAGTCTACACCACTTTCAAAATTTAAAAACTTAACACAGGGCGACATATAACTTGACAGTGTCTCAGGACTGGTTGATTGATGTGCCGATTTGTGTTTTACAGTTTATCGACCTTTTGCAGGTTATTTAAAGCCAGAAAATATTTTTAGACTGTAAGAATGTTTTGGAGATACAAGTCTTACTATTTAACCCATAGCTGCGAAGAGTAGCTGTCAATTCATAGCTTTCCCGAGGCATTAGTGACTATCACGAACCCGACTGGGATTGGAACTCGGCTCTACGAGTTCCAATTCCCAGCCAATATCAATTACATTACCCGCACATCCAAGATTACACTCACGTCGTATTCCTATCTATGTAATGACCAGACTGAACATTGTTTAAATTCAAAGTGATATGGCCGTAAGCAAGCACAGTATCTCAGGATATTAAATTACTCAAATTTTAAAAAGTCGATCCCAGTTGCGAAAAATCTTGTTTAATGGAAGTTGTTTCATTTTTTTTAAAAGAATAATTTCAGGAAATCTTTGTTTGTTTGTTTGTTTTGTTTTGTTTTGTTTTACGGCATATCAATCTCAAAGGGTTATTTAATGCCGACAAAATTTTCATTGTTGGTAATATTTTTTTTTCTAAAAATCTATTTGTGGTAAGAATTTTTCTTCACCGGTAATAATTTTTTCCAAAAAATGTATTTCTGGTAATATTTGTTTTTCAAAAATGTATTGCAGGCAACAATTTTCTTTTTTTTTACAAAATTTTTCTCGTATTAAAACCTATTTTTACACTTTCATAGTATTTTGTCTCCAGTTTGAGGATTAACTATTTGCCCATAGCTAGGACCCTAACAGGTGCTACCACCCCGGATCAGGGTGGAGCTGGGAACAACAGCAATTAAGAGGTGGCTCCACACTCCTCAAAGCCTCATGATCAGAGGCCTCGCTGCCGGACGTAGTTTATCGTCTTACCCAGGAAGCGGATATAATTTATTGTTATACCCAGGACGCGGAATCTTTAGTAAATATAGTATTTTAGCATTATAATATTTTAGTAATATCTACTCATATTTGTCTAATATTAAGTCATATTTTAGACTCCTGTAATGTTCTAATCAATAACTTTATAAACTATACTACTATTTTAAATAGCAAGTTAACCTACGAGAGAGTGGAGTAGTTATGTGACCAATATATATATATAATTAAGCATTCAACCACAAGCAAGGCAGGAAGCCACGAGCACACAAGGGATTACAGAGAGTTGGATCGAGAGTAATAGAGGAAAGGATGAAGAGAAGGTTAGGGGATAGATCAGGGCATCTAGAGACGTCAATTGACATTACATTTGAATAGTTAGAGATCATAGCTATCAGGAAAACAAGAAATGGGACGGGAGGTCCACAGACGAGAAGTGCGAGATATGAAGCTATTGGAGTAGAAGATACGGGTACATTTAACAGTTTCAACGGTGAAAGGGTGAGAGCGTGATGCCAGCCTAGTTGAAGGCTTAAATTCATGGAGTCTAGGAACCAGCGAAAGCAGCTCATCGGATCAATTACCGTGATAGTATTTGTAAAAAAAGATAGAGGGAGGCGACGGCACGTCTGTGAAAGAGCGGCTACAGACGAGATGCCAGGTCAGGGCCAATTACATTGCATATCCGTCTTTGGATTTTATCAAGAACCTTGAGACAAATAGAAGGGCTTCCAGACCATAGATGGCAGCAATACTTCATGCCAGGGCGAATGGTTGATTTGTAGATTTGAAGGATCGACTTAGCCGAGAAAAATTTCCTGGCGCGGCACAGGGAGCCGACTTTCTTAGTGGTGGACGAAGCTATTGACTCAATGTATTCGTTCCATCTCTGGTCAGCAGACAATGTGAGACTGAGCAGTCGCAAAGAGGTGCTCTCGTGAAGTTGAGTGTCAGACATTCTAATGGGATCAGGAATGGTTCCTTGTGGTAAATAATAGAGAGCAGTTTTGTTTTTGAGGCATTAAAGTTAACCAGCCAATTCCTGCCCCAGTATATATATTGCATGAAAGTGATTTTTGAGGTTCAGTGTTATTAATAATTATTAGGTAAGATGCTTTAAAATTTTTATAATAAATTATAAATCTAAAGTCATTTATTACACTCATTATGTAACATGTACCTACAAATTATACGTTTAATGGCTTTTTCATCGAATTTATTGTTTGGATATGTCATCAATAGAATGAAGTAATGGTGACTTCCGTTTTGCTTGAAGCAGAATTATTGTTATTTAATGACGTGGCTGGGGAAATTATTATTGTTTCTGTGTTTATGTTGTTCAGTTCTTTGTAAAAAAAATAAAGAGCCCGAAGAGGAAATAACTTTGGCAAGATTGATCATGTTCTTTATAATGTCGATTTTATATCTGTGAGGACGTTCTTCACTTTGGGAATTAAGACGAGAATTTTTAGCTCGGCCATTTTACAGTGAAGTAGTAAAGAATCGACAAAAACATTAAAAAAAAAAAAGGAATTCTATTATCAAGTTCATTTTGTAGAAGGTAACTGCGACAATCTCCAAATGGAGATAGGAGCAGGTAGGTCTGCCTATCGCCCGGTTCACATTCTTTACCGGTTTTTGAACAGGAATAGGGGTTTACCCCTTGTTTTCTGTTCAGGAGTGGGTTTCTAGTTCCTTCTAAAGTCTGCTTCAACTCTATACTTCTAACGTCTCCGCCTAAAACTCTGAACTTTTATTTACTATTTGTTTACTCACTTTTTTACTCAATAGGAATAGATATGTTTGCCAATCGTTCGGTTCACACAACCACCCCTGTCTTTTGAACAGGAGTAGAGGTTTTATCCATTATTTTCTGTTTAAGAATGGGTTTCCTGTTTCTTCTGAAGTCTTCTCGTTCTGTTTTACTTCTAGAAGCGTCTTGCACCTTAGTGGCATTATTGTCTTGCTTGGGGTGAATTGATTAAAAAATTCCGAGAGATGATCTCAGCATGTCGCACTGTTGAGACATGATTGAAATTGCCAGGCTATCTAGTGGTATCTCATTTACACAAGAGGGATGTGGGTTCAAACCTGGAAAATAGAGGTCATTTTCTTTATTAAAGACTCTCAGAGACCCAGGACAGTCGAAAGCAGTTCTTCTTCTATATGCTATGTCTCTTCATGACGTGGGCTATCATAGCTCTCCACAGATTCCTGCCTTTCGCAATCTCTTCCAATCCCTATCCTGACAACCATTTATACATGCTCGTTAGACAGGGGTTATGCACTGTTTTTTTATACTCCTCTTGTCTTCAATAGGTCTTGTGGGTGTCAAATTTTTCCAAACCCGCTTCGTCGTTCAGTCGATGTGCTCAGTCCATGGTATCCTCAACATCCTTCTGTAGAACCATATTTCTGTTAACTCAAGTCTCTTCTCAATCTTTGATTTTCACTGCTATGTAATATCGGTACTCTTATAGAGTACCGATATTACATAGCAGTTAAATACTCTTTTGTTTTTGTTTTGTTTTGTTTTTTGTTTTTATTTCTGACCGGATTTTCCTGTTTCTTATTCTTTTACTTAGCTTTCGGAAGGCACCTTCGCAATCCTAACACACATTCGGATTTCGGTGTCGCATTTTTGTTCTGAGTTAAAACATTCTCTAGATATTTAAATTTTTGTACTTGCTTGAATTTGGTGTTTCTAATTTCTAATTTGCATATTCGACTGTTAATTTTGCTAACAACCATGCTTTCTGTATTCATGTATTTGATGCTTAGTCCTTTCTTCATTCTTTCTTTTACTACATTCCATAGGAATTCCTGGATTTCCCTTTCTGTGTCTGCTATCAATACTAATGTGTCTGCTGTCAATAATAAATCTTGGTAGGACTTCTAATTCTTTCAGGTTTGCTTCACTGTAAAGGTTGAATAAGTCTGGCTCATGTTCCTTTCTAATTTTGTATATTTACTGAATTAATTTTCTATCCTCATGCTGATGGTTTGCCTCCAGTATAGGTTTTGGATTATTCTAATATCCATCCTGTTATGGGAAGCTAATTTACTTCCCCTCTAAAGGACGATAACTCAAAATACAATTGAGTTACTTCCCTTGTCTGGAAGAGGAGCATGGCACTTCTGAATCCAACATGGTGACAAGCTGACACGCACGTGGAATTCAGAGTTTCAATCCAAACAATCCTTGCTGTCCTCAAGCAGTAAATGAATAAAAGTTATTTTATTATATATGAAAATACTCTTGTCTTTTATTTTCATTCGTTTTTCCCCCATCCCAACAAGCTGGGTTATGGCAATTAGATAGATAGATAGATAGATAGATAGATAGATAGATAGATAGATAGATAATGAACAGACTGAGATAGATAGATAGATAGATAGATAGATAGATAGATAATGAACAGACTGAGATAGATAGATAGATAGATAGATAGATAGATAGATAATGAAAAGGCTTATAGATAGATAGATAGATAGATAGATAGATAGATAGATAGATAGATAGATAGATAATGAACAGACTGAGATAGATAGATAGATAGATAGATAGATAGATAGATAGATAGATAGATAATGAACAGACTGAGATAGATAGATAGATAGATAGATAATGAAAAGGCTTATAGATATATATATATATATATAGATAGATAATGAAAAGGCTTATAGATAGATAGATAGATAATGAAAAGGCTTATAGATAGATAGATAGATAGATAATGAACAGACTGAGATAGATAGATAGATAGATAGATAGATAGATAGATAGATAGATAGATAATGAAAAGGCTTATAGATAGATAGATAGATAGATAGATAGATAGATAGATAGATAGATAGATAATGAACAGACTGAGATAGATAGATAGATAGATAGGTAGATAGATAGATAGATAGATAATGAACAGACTGAGATAGATAGATAGATAGATAGATAGATAGATAGATAGATAGATAGATAGATAGATAGATAGATAAAAAATTAGTGTTATAGGGTGTTACTTACTTCCCCCTATAAAGGACGATAACTCAAAATACAATGGAGTTACGTCCCTTGTTCACAAGTGGGAAAACAGCACTTTTGAATTAAACATGGCAACAATCTGACACGCATATGGAACTCATAGTTTCAATCCAAACAAATCCTTGTTGTTCTCAGGCAGCGAAGGAATAAAAGATGTTTTATTATGTGTTAAAATTATCTTGTCATTTATTTTCATTCGTTTTTGTTCATCCCAACAAACTAGGAAATAACACTTCTCAAATAAATCAAGCTTACCTAGCAATTCTTTGTGATGTACGTTGCCAAACAGTTTTGCATAATCTATAAAAAACATTGGAATATTCGGACGGTTAAAATAATTGTTCTTTGGGATTCTCATCTCAGAATAAAATGTTAACTGAACCTGCTGAGCCAGGATGCTTCTGAGGTATTTTACTCTATCTCAATTTCGTAATTTTTAGGTAAAGGAAGCGTAAAAACTAAAAACTTCTAAAAATTTCGACCATTTCACATAGATATGAGGTCCGCCTATCGCCCATTTCATACACCTCCTTGGTCCTTTGAACAAGAGTAAAGTTTTATCCCTTGTTTCCTGTTTGGGATTGGGTTTACAGTTCTTTTAAACATTGTAGTGGACCTATGGAATTAACACATTAATTCCATCTGTGACGGTTACACACCTGGCCCAGTGTCGGATCCTTTGGTTACGGCGCCAACGGTGACGTCGCTCCTCCTGGGTCCAAGCGTGCCGCTCCAACCCTTTGGTCAGATGATCACCAGCCTCGCCTTTCCCGACTCGCTTCCAATACCTGGTCACTAAAGCAACTATACCGATCTCCGGTCTGTCTACCCACGCTGTGTTTAGATCTTAGACAGACGGGACCAGCAGGGATTTGGGCCGATACAAGTCGAGTCCGACGGGGGTGGCAAAACACAAATAAAACAAAAACTCACGACACTAAACAAAATTGCTGATAAAAAGGGTAACAACCTTTTATATCTTAATGTCCGTTACATAAAAACAAAATTGTTCTCAATTCCCCGACCCGCTCTGTGGACTATGGCACCAAGCTTCTATCACACAATAGAAAAATGTCGAATTACCTACTTTCTAGAATCATGTATGTATGTCGGAGTGTGGTTCAGTTCGACACTGGGGCTAATTTCTATCGATCATTCGCAGTTGATTCTTCTCTCCGACTTGAGTTGTATTTCTTCTTCTTCGTCTGCTTGGGCTGGTAGTTTTCCTGTTTCAACTTGGTGGAAGATTTCTTGTTTCAACTTAGCCGCAACTCTCTGTCGTCTGAGGTGGTCTCTTCTCACTGCCGTCCGGGGCTGAACTCTTCTGTCTTCGACTTGGGCTGGAAGGATCTCTTGTCTTCGACTTGGGCTGGAAGGATTTCTTGTCTGAGGATTCTTCTGCCCGCAAAGGGGCGAGTGAATCGGGCCTGATGGCCGCGTTCAGGCTCTATCCCTGCCCGCGGTCCAACTCTCAACTCCAACTGCAACTCCAACTGCAACTCCAACTCAACTGATTTCTGTCGACTGGGGTCCTGCCTATATTGACGCCGCAACAAACTGGGGTGGGTCTGTCGGCGTCAGGGTTTTCTCGATAATTCCAAAAGCTGCATTAATTCTGTCTTCTCCATTATCGCTATTGTTTTCACCCCTACTTCCTCATAGTGCCTTTGGTGGGGAGGCGCATATCCATCTCTCTCGGTCTCTCGTATGTCAGGTGACCGCTTTAACCAATGGTTCCTGATCGGGCATTTCTTTCCCTTCTCTTCCGCAGATCACGTGACCGTCTTCGACCAATCGTTCCTGATCGAGCATTTCTTTCCCTTCTCTTCCGCAGATCACGTGACCGTCTCCGACCAATTGTTATTGATCGAACATCCTTTCTCCTCTTGTTGCGGGCGTGGTTACATCGTTCTTGTTTAAAAAAAAAAAAATCTAATTTTTCCTTTTTTTTTCGCACGTACGAAAAATGACCATCTTGGCCTTCTCTCACCTGGACTTTGTCAAACAGCCCGCCGCTAATTAGTCTTGACTTTAGAAAGGATCTTTTCCGCCTTCTTGGCGCCCTCCGTGAGCCAAAAGCAACTGTCCCTCTTTTTACCTCTTTGTTTTTCCTGATAGTCGAAAATCTTAATTATCTACTTTGAAAATGTCTCCACTTTATTAACGTGGGTGTCCAATTCTTAACAGGTCAGGATCTGTATATCGTTCCACCGGTCACTCCCCTCAACCCAAAGACACTTTTTCTCTGATTAAGATTGTTTCATTGTTCCCAAAATTTCTCTTTATCCAAATTGATAAGGTGTCTTTCCATGCAAAAGTAGGCTAGGTGCTTTGACCGATATCTGGCTTCCATCAAGCGGCCCGTTTTGATATCATGTCTTTTTCCCTTTCTTTCTTCTTATTATTTATAATTCTATTCTTCCAATTGTCTTTCGAAAATCGGCCAAGACGCTGACCTAAATCTCTTTTCTGACTCCTATCTCCACCCTCAATTGGGTCATGCATCATACAACTCTTTTTCTCTTCTTCTTTCTTTTCTTTTTTTCTTTTCTTTCCTTCTTCTTCCCTTAAGATCGTCTAGTACAATCTTAGTGAGTTATTTTCAACTCAGTTATTTTCCGTTTTAAAAAAAAAATCAACAACCTGTTTAGTAACCGAGTAAGAAAAAATTAAATCATATTTCTATGAATATTTCTAATAATGCAAGGTGCCACACATCTATATTTTACGCACGCGCGAGTTTCCTCCCTTTCTTTCACACTCGTGCGTGTGAGCGCGCGGTTTGCACCCCTTCCTTCTTCTCACAGCTAGACGTAGCAGTAACCTGGAGGAAGAACTTCGCTAGCTCCTACTGATGAAGTCAGACTAACAGATTTTGAATTTTTTTCCCGCGCGTTTCTCGGCGTCTCAAACGAACAGCGTTTGCAAACCAGTTGCCTTCCGACTTTCGACCTAACTAGACGAGCAACTCATTTATTCCGTGCCCTTAACCCATATGCGGGCCGGAATATCTTATTTCAACAATGTCGACCTCACACTGTACCAAGACTTCTTCTCGTCTTGAAGCTGCCCGCAGGTCAGACCTTCTCCGTTTTCGACCAGAAGACGTTCGAGACACACGACACAGTCGTGAACAAAACTTCGTATTCAACAAGTGTTTTATTTTTATCCCTCGTCAGTCAATCGTAAATACAGACAGGGATATCCTACTGATGAACAACTTGCTATCCGCAGGTCAGACCTTCTCCGTTTTCTGCTAGAAAATGTGCGAGACACACGACACAGTCGTGGGCAAAACTTCGTATTCAACAGGTGACTTACATTTATCCCTCGTCAGTCAATATTAAATACAGACAGGGACATCTTACTGACGAACAGACATTCTTCGTCCCTTCTGGACTCGCCATAATTAACTTCTCATAGACGATGCAACCAACCGCAAATAACTCTTCGTCCTTTGGCTAGACGTCCACAGCATTCCGTTAAAATTTTCAACAGTTAATTCAAGACCTGACCGAACTCTGAGACCCTACTTTGAACCTGAACATAAAAAAGAAACAAAGAAAAAAACACAAAATCACATACACTCTCAACGCCAAAAAAATCCACAGTGAGTACTCCTTTCTATCTGTGCGCACATACACCTCTGTTAACGAGTTCCTTTTTCCAGAACCTTATAAAACTCTTTTCCCGCCTTGTTCATCTTGCATTTCTATTTAGGCGCGGAACTTTTCCCTGATCTCGTACCACGAGATAATCTACTTGTTTCCATCTAATAAAAGTTACACATGTTTTACAAACAGACGTCTTTGTCATTTTATTCCGGCTATCTCTTTGATGTTTATAATTTATGCACCCGTTGATTGACCCCTTCCCTCTCACTGTTCATTCACACGCATTTTTATTTTTTTTATACATTGCTTGCGGACTCGGTAGTTTAGTGTGGTGTCTGGCACAAGGCCACTTCGTAATAAACCAGCACTGCACGCTGCCGGGTCCACAACAGACCGACGGGTTGATGATGTAAAGAACACAGGTGGGTTAAAATTTCCTGCTAGCCGGGCCAGCTACATGGGAATGTTGGACTTTAATTAAGTCCAAAGAAGACAAAGAAAACAAACAAGACCGATAATTATATACAAACAAATATATGTATTAACAATAAGTTACAAAACAAATGGACAGTTACATAGAGTTTGGGTGGTGAATATTATGTGGGTGAGTGTTCGTACGTACGTGTATCGGTATTGTTCTTAGCGTGATCGCAGAATTTGAGAAACGATGCATTGGTGAGAGCTCACATATTGGTATTAGCTGAAATGAAGAAAGAAGAGAAAAGAATTACCTCACCTCCACGCGAGGTGGTATACGGCCCAAAGCCTGAGAGGAAAAGAGAGATTGAGGCAAAAGGTCACCCAGTATTTATAGCCAGGGGAAAGAGATCCCTGGTGAAGGATTAAGGAACTGAGGAAGAGCTAACTCCGACATCTACTTCAACTATACACGTGTATCGTCTCTATCTAAATTCGGAAATTTTATATGTATTTATGTTTAGTTTTTCTTCCTTCAATTGGAGTAGATAGGTTCGCCTATCGTCCGGTACACACTCCTCCCTTTTGAACAGGAGTAGAGATTTATTGATTGGTATGCTAGTTTCAGCATATGTCAGTAGAACCACATCTGTCCTTTTCTGTTCTTGTTTTTTTTTTTTTTTAGTACTTTCTCTTCAGTTTCCTTCACTCTCAGTAACCCCTTGTATCTTAGTGGCTTTATCACCTTGCTGGGGGTGAAATAATTAAGAAAGAAAAACGTTCCAAGAAAATCAAGTAATGGGGTGAAGAATAAGTATAAGAAAAAAATGGCTTTTTTTTTCATATTATGTCTTTGTAAAAATCAGGCAAAAGCAATTATGCTGTTTAAAAAACGGAGATATCTACACAAACATGTGTACTGACTAGATATAATGTTTATAGTGATTTAAATGAATGTCAAATTTTGTCTGTCCGTCTGAAACCCCTATGAAATATCCGGATTGAAAATCTGCCCTTCACCTTGCTACTTGAACAACCAGCATTAGGATTTGTGTCTGGATGAAGAAGGAAGAATTAAAAATTCAAATTTTAAAATAATTGAAAAAATTGATTTTAAATGTTTTTAATTTATATTGAGCTTAAAGTAACAAAGTAACTTTGTGAATTTAAACAAAAAAAAAAATGTTTTGAATTCAGTTTAAAATATTTCCAAAAATTTGCGTATTGAGGAAATCAATTTTATTTCTTCAAAATGCCAAGGAATCAGAGTTATAGTCAGAGTTTTCGTGGCGGGAGGTTTTGAAGTTCCGCAGGAGTTTGTGATTTGAAGAACTCAATTTTCGGTCTGAATTGGAATTTTGGCCCAAATCCGAGTTTGGGCCCAAATCTGAGTTTGGGCCCAAATCTGAGTTTGGGCCTAAATCGGAGTTTCGGCTCAAATCGGAGTTTCGGTCCACATCGATCTTTTTGGTTGGAATTGGACTAATAGCCCAAATCAGAGTTAAAGTGAGGTTTTGAAGTTCCATGGAGTGAATTGAAGAATTCAAAGTTATTTCTTTAAAATTATCATTGCTGTTTTCTAAGCTGGACCATAGATACCTTTAGTTTTAGGCTGGGGGTCAAATTAGTCCTCCACAGTTTTAGGCTGGAGGTCCAATTAGTCCTCCGCATTGGATTAATAAAAATCCATTAATCTCTTAGAAATTATTAGATGTAATTATATACAAGGGTGGATCAATAAGTCTGTAGCCTGTCACTAAGTTATTAAGTAAATTTTCACTGTATAATGTGCAATCGATATAATTACTATTCATCGCTGAATTAAGTGCATTGTCAAGGACCAAGATTATGCTGAAAAACCTTTCTTGTTATTGGGTTACAGACTTAGTGATGTATCTACGTGTGCAAATTAATTGAAACAAAACGAATAATTCCGTTTTTATTTACTTTTTTTTCATATTTTTCCAATGAAACATGACCTAGTGCACATGTTAGTACTTTGTATGTCCATTCCACAAAGTCATTCCTTTCAGATTGACCACAGATTCTGGATTGGATTTAAAACAGGAGAGTTTCCGGGTCGTTCTATAGTACTTTGATTTGCTCACTTGTAAGGTTTTCCAGTCTGTTCGTACAGCGTTACCATTTTTCGTAAGCTTGCTTGGAGTAACATCCATCGCAGACAATTGCTGTAGGACAACTAATCGACAGTCGAGACAATGACAATAGTGCCTGGGCGTGATAAAAATCTGATGCAATCACGTATTTTTCGAAGTTATCGTCTGTTGTTCCAATTTTTTTTAAAGAAATCTGGTGAACTGTCTAACCCATCCAACTATTGGCCTATTAGCCTTCGACCTCTTTTTTGAAAAGATCCTAGAGGCCCTAATTAATGCCGAATTGATTCATGATCTCTCATTGCAAGGCCTTTTCTCAGACAAGCAATACGGCTTATGTTTTTTTTCAAGTCAATTGCTGATGTCCTAACAATAATTGCGGAAAGAATATATCATGCTTTAGATAAAGAACAGTGAAGCCCGGGCTGAGCATTGGACATCTGAAAAGCCTTTGAACGGGTCTGGCATTCAGGACTTCTCCACAAGCTGAAAAGGTACGCTATCTCTGGGCACATTTTTGAGCTGATCCAGTCTTTCTTATCAAAATGAAATGGCAACTCATCTAGATCCCTTCATACTAATGCAGATGTCCCCCAGGGCCCCATCCTTGGTCCTGTTTTTAATCTTCATTAATGACCTTCAGCTCCCATTAATGACATCAGCTCGGAACTTGGCATGTATGCCGACAACACTACCATTTACTAAGGCTGATCAAGCCGACAAGGTCAAAATGGTAGCTGGTGTCCAAAACAACTTCAAGATTGTCGTTAACTGGGGCAAAAGATGGCTTGTCAATTTAAACACCACCAAAGCTAAACTTCTCTTCATTAGCATCTGAGTGATCCCTATCGATCTTCCATCAACATGGCTGATGCTATCCTCCAGAAAAGTGACTCATTACACCTTCTCGGGTTAATGAACTTAGCTGACATGAAATGGAAAGACTATATTGAATCCATGACTAGATCAGCTGCTAAGAAAGTAGATTCACTGTGTCGTACGAGACAATTTCTTTCTCAATAATCTCTCTTACATATATATAATTCTACCATTCGTCCATGCCTCGAATATTGCTGCCACATATGGTCCGGTGCTCATTGTGATTTCTTGGACTAACGTTCTCGACTGACATGAAATGGAAAGACTATATTGAATCCATGACTAGATCAGCTGCTAAGAAAGTCAATTCACTGTGTCGTACGAGACAATTTCTTTCTCAATAATCTCTCTTACATATATATAATTCTACCATTCGTCCATGCCTCGAATATTGCTGCCACATATGGTCCGGTGCTCATTGTGATTTCTTGGACTAACGTTCTCGACTGACATGAAGTAGGAAGACTATATTGAATCCATGACTAGATCAGCTGCTAAGAAAATTGGTTCACTATATCGGGCAAGTCTTCTCTCCTGAATCTATCTTACGTATCTATAAGTCTAACTTTCGTCCATGCTTACAATATTGCTGCCATATATGGTGTGGTGCCCCTGCTGTTTGCCTGGATCTCATTGATAAGATCCAAAGAAGAATCAGTAATATTATTGGTCTTGATCTCGTAGCTCGGCTTCAGTCACTTTCCTAACACCATAAGGTTGCGTCTCTGTCTTTTTTTTATAAATAATTTCATGGTAATTGTTCGGATGAGCTCTTTGCTATGACACCTAGACTTTTTGACTTAGTGCAATACTAGACTGGAGTTGAGCTAGTTAGATGTAGCCGTAACTTCTATACTGACAGTTTCTTTTCTCGCACCTCTTGTCGATGGAACTCCCTTCCGGCTCCATGATTTCCAGCCAAATTTAATCTGCTAAAGTTTAAAGTTTAAATGCAATGTCAATTGCTGTCTACTGTCCTCCTGATTACATTACTAATGTTTCTGTT
>CAHIKZ030000210.1:705000-710000 GCA_903632075.3 Acanthosepion pharaonis | reverse complement strand
TTTGTATTCAACTTACTTGAAGTGGAACGACTATATTGAATCAATCTACTGCAAGGCAAGTTGAATCACTGCATCATGCTGAAAGGTTTTTCATGTCAGAGTCCGTCTTGCACATTTACAAATCTACCATTTGTCCGTGCATTTGGCTCTGGGGCCAACAGTCTAACTATCTGCTTTAGAGCGGAGAGGAACTGGGACGAGGCTCCGTCGAAGGGCAGAGTCTCGTTTGGGGTGGTTGACCGCTCCTGAACCCGTTTATGCGGGTTCAAAGAGGGAATATTTTTGGCTGAGCCTACGGGCTCGGAAATCCCACGTTAAACCTGGCCTTGTGCCATATGTAACCCTCGTGGGTGGGGGTAGCTAAATACCATTTGTCCGTGCATTGAATACTGTTGCTATATCTGACTTGGTGTTCATGAGGCTCTTAACAAAATCCAAAGAAGGATCTGCAATTTAATCAATCCTGATTTGGCATCTCGACTTCAGTCACTTTCTCACCGATGCGACATGGCTTCCCACGGACTTTTCTACAAATATTTTCATGGCAACTGCTCTGACGAGATTTTTTTCCTGATGCCCCAACCACATGAATTTAAGCGTGCTACTAGATTGGCATTTAGGTCCCACCCTTTTACTGTTGAAATAGTTAAATGTAACTGCCGCTTCTACTCCAAAAGTTTCTTTTCTCGCACTTCCTGCATGTGGAAGTCATTTTGATTTCCTAGTTTCCCTGATAACTACAATCTTCAAAAATTTAAATGTAATATCAATCGCCATCTTCTCTCTCTCTCTCTCTCTGAACCCTGTTCATCTGTTATCCTTTCATCGGCACCCCCTATACCCAGTCTATTCTCTCACCTTCACTTTCTGTAACCTTCTGTGTACTAGTGGCATTCCTGCCTTGGTTGGGGTGAAATGATTAAACAAAAAAAAAAAACAAAAAAAACAATATAAAAATTAATACCTTATTATTTACATTCTTTACAGCCTGACTAATGTCTTCATCTTTGTTGTTATTATCATGTTTTGGTCATTGCCTAGTCTGTTTTACTTTAACTATCTGTTGCTCCAAGTAATCTTCAGGTGCTTCAGTGACCTGGACACTTTATTAAATCTATGGGGATATATTTTTCTTCTACTATCTATGTCTAGGGACATGTCATTGGTTTGGTTTGGTTTGGTTTGTTCTGTTTTATGGCATATCAACCTCAATGGGTTATTTGATGCCAACATTTTGCTGCTGGTAATATGTTTTTCTTCAAAAATCTATGTTTGGTAATATTTTTTTTCTTCAAAAATTTATTGCTGGTAATTTTTTTTACTAAAAGTATTTCTGGTATTAAAACCTATATTTACACTTTCATAGTGTTTTGACTCCAGTTTGAGGGTTAACTATTTTCCCATAGCTGGGACCCTAACAGGTGCTACCACCCTGGGTAAGGGTGGACCTGGGAACAACAGCAATTAACAGCAATGCTCCTCAAAACCTCCTGATCAGAGGCCTTGCTGTTGGACGTAGTTTATTGTCTTACCCAGGACACAGATTTAGTTTATTGTCATACCCAGGATGGCTAGGGACATATCAGGTTGGTTAATTATCCTCTTAGTACTGCTTAGAAGTAGTTTATTTTATTTGCAACATGATTTCCTGCAGCTGTATTGTTGTAAGGTATCCACTTTGCATTGCCAATAGCTGTTACTAGGTCATCCCACTCAAATGCTACAAATATGATGAATTTGTATTATTTTTTAGAATGTCTTATTTACAGTCATTACAGCTTGAACATTACAATCTTAACCTCTTCAAGAGTTAGTCATTATCTATCCTCCTTATCCTCATCTTCACTTCCTTCCCCTCCTCTTTCATTCATATCACACACCTTATTCATTATAACCATTTTAACAGTAACCCTCTACAATACAATCTTAATCTATTCAAGTGTCAATTGTTATCTATCCTCCTTATCCTCATCACTTCCTACCCCCTCCTCTTTCATTCATATAACACACTTTATTCATTATAAAAATTTAACAGTAACCCTCTACAATACAATCTTAACCTATTCAAGTCAAGGGTCAATCGTTATCTATCCTCCTTATCCTCATCATCTTCACTTCCTACCCCCTCCTCTTTCATTTATCACACACCTTATTCATTATAACCATTTAACATTAACCCTCTACAATAAAATCTTAACCTCGTCAAGTCAAGGGTCAAACCTTGAGTGGCTCTCGAATTTTGTATTGAAAGAGCTTTAGTATATAAAAAACATATATAGAATGTGAAGAAACTACTTCCATGGTCATTGTGAATGCACTGGTCACCCAGTAAAAAGACTGTCGGCTGCATAACCTCATGGCACAGTGTATCTTCATATCAACTAGTTCTTGAGACATTAAAATTATATATATATATATCACTGGTCCCATTCCAGATAGACCTCAAGCAAAGGAAATAATGGGAAAAGCAAAGCATAAATAAAATGGCAACATTTTTATGAAAACTTTACCTGGAAAGAATTTCAGATGTCGTTCTCCACAGACTTCCAGTTGCCCTCCTTCATCAAAATAAATATATTCACAACCAAAATAGCCTCCAGCGCAAATACCCAGGTATGAACCACCTTTGCAGACATAATCTCGAATATGCTTTATCCCGTTCTGGCCCAGGGCTTGGATAAATCCAAGGTCATAACCACCACCAAAACAGATTGCAGCTGCATCTTTGCGCCAGGACCCTGGAAGGGAAACCATATTTGGACAAATTGTTTGGCAAAATTTATCAAACTTAAAACATCACAATCCAAAAAGACTAAATTTATTAAGACCTACAAATAACAGGAAATTGTGGAGAGCCATGATCACCAACATCCTGAAGGGACACAGCACATAGAAGAAGAATCGTTACAAATGAAAACAATGCATAACTGTGACGAAAGACATGTCTTACCTCAGAATTCAAAACGAGCGCGGACGTGTCTTGCCTGCAAAGTAATACAAAAAGAAATATGGCAGCTACTGAAGACACAATTCATGTCTCATCCAAAACGAGACGATATTTGCACACATGCAAATTTTGGCCGTCTCAGAATAGCATAAAAAGCAGAGTGCCAGCAGCACCAGGGGTCAGGGAGTCATTTGGCAGACAATGTGCAACAGAACTGGATGTATGGATTGATAGACAAAGAGAAAGTCGAAGTATGCGTGACTGAGTTGGTGTCTGTTTCACAACTGCCCAGTGTAATGGCTGAGAAAGGGAGGTTACGCAAACCATTTCCTTGAGGCGACCAAAGAAGAAAGAAGAACCCCCCTCTCTCATCTTCATTTATTTTTTTCTTCTACAATAACGAGTAAATGGATGGCAGAACAGGGATTAGGAGAGATAACAAAAAGACAAAATTTAATAAGAGCTACAAAGGAAATTGTGGAGAGCCCTGATTGCCAACATCCTGAAGGCACACAGTGCATAGAAGAAGACATTCTTACTGAATATTAAAATTAGAATTTCTCGTACCCTTAATTATCTCTTCTGGTGTAATCGTCCGTACGTTATGGGTAGAACTGTCAACAGTTGAATGTAGAGCGTCAAGAAGCATTTGTAAAGATGTCTTTTGGGAGCCTTCTCCATCGTAAACAAAAACCGTCTTCTGGTTTGACATTGAAACATGCAAAAGTGACAAAATGACCTGCACAAAGAAGAAAATTAGAGACTGTAAAGATAAATTTAAAAAAATATACAATATAGACCAAAAGTTTGGGACCCCCCCCCCAATCTAGATTTAAGAATTAGTAAGTTTCATGCCTTCTTTGGTATGAAACTATCAATTGCCATGCAATGTGTTTATATATATGGGGAAAAATATATGACAAAGTTTTTGTGTGAGGCATTTTGTCTTTTAGGACTTCATCATACTTAATTTGTTATGTTGGTGCAACTAGACATCTGCATGAATGAGGGATACTGGGAAATTTTAAATTTTAATCTTTTTTTTTTTTTAATCTAGCCAATTTCAGCCCCTGTCTATATTTCTGAGATGAGGTATTATGTACACTATTTACATTATTCAGACTATCGTCCTCATCTTTGTCTCCATATTTATTTCAACGTTTCGGCCGTTGTACGGTCCGGCCTTTTTCATTGTATGTCTATATTTCTGAAATGAGGTATTATGTACACTATTTACATTATTCGGACTATTGTCCTCATCTTTGTCGCCATATTTATTACAACGTTTCGGCCCTTCAATATCTGTCTATATTTCTGAGATGAGGTATTATGTACACTATTTACATTATTTGGACTATTGTCCTCATCTTTGTCGCCATATTTATTACAACGTTTCAGCCTTTCAGTATCTATCTATATTTCTGAGATGAGGTATTATGTACACTATTTACATTATTCAGACTATTGTCCTCATCTTTGTCGCCATATTTATTACAAAGTTTCGGCCCTTCAGTATCTGTCTATATTTCTGAGATGAGGTATTATGCACACTATTTACATTATTCAGACTATTGTCCTCATCTTTGTTGCCATATTTATTACAAAGTTTCGGCCCTTCAGTATCTGTCTATATTTCTGAGATGAGGTATTATGCACACTATTTACATTATTCGGACTATTGTCCTCATCTTTGTCACCATATTTATTACAAAGTTTCGGCCCTTCAGTATCTGTCTATATTTCTGAGATGAGGTATTATGCACACTATTTACATTATTCGGACTATTGTCCTCATCTTTGTCGCCATATTTATTACAAAGTTTCGGCCTTTCAGTATCTGTCTATATTTCTGAGATGAGGTATTATGCACACTATTTACATTATTCGGACTATTGTCCTCATCTTTGTCGCCATATTTATTACAAAGTTTCGGCCTTTCAGTATCTGTCTATATTTCTGAGATGAGGTATTATGTACACTATTTACATTATTCGGACTATTGTACTCATCTTTTTCGCCATGTTTATCACAAACGTTTCGACCGTTGTACACT
>CAHIKZ030000210.1:482500-700000 GCA_903632075.3 Acanthosepion pharaonis | reverse complement strand
TAACAGTTCTATAGTCCCACCGGTTCAGGCATTTACTTGACTCACCATGAATCATCCATATTTCCTATGTATTCCAATTGTAAGGAAGAAGTTCTACTATGTTTTTTCTCCCCCAAGAACTGCTACTTTGTGAAACATGTTCTGTCATGGATATTTCTCTCAACACTACAATCTTAACCTTGTGAAGTCAAAGGTCAATAATTATATATCCTCCTTATTATCATAATCTTCACTACCTGCGACATCCTCTTTTATTCATATCCCACACCTCATTTATCATAACCATTTTAAATGTATCTATCCCTGATAATGAGCACTTTTACCCATAAATATAGCAGACCATAAAACTATATCTGACATAGGATATACTACAACCACACTATCACGGAGATTCACCAACCACCTACTGAACCATAGTCATGTGACAATACATTAATAAGCAGCATGGGGATCATAATAACATTACAATACCAAAATATTAGTAAAATCAGATAGTAAAAACAGACGTATGGTCCTTGAAGGAATACTTATACAATAAAAACAATCATCAATATATAAAAACAATTATAACTTGAGAGCCCACATCCTTAAATGTATATAAAAATTAAAAAAAAACACATACACACATCCTCTTTTCCATTTACAGTCTCTTCCCATTGTTATTCTATTGTTATTTACGTGGCAAAGGTTCTAAAGTTCCACCAGTTCAGGCATTTACAAGACTCACCATGAGTTATCCACATTTCCTATGTATTCCAATTGTAAGGAAGAAGTTCTAACCAGATTTTTTCCCCCCAAGAACTGCTACTTTGTAGAACATGCTCTCACAGAGCAGAGTGTTTAGAACATTTGCATTCTAACCATCAGACCCTGGTTCAAATCTACCCATGGTTGATTTATCAGTAAGGAGAAATCCTGATGTTATCAGACTGGAGGGCTCAATCCCAGCATGCAGCATCTTTGGAAAGTGCCTGAAAACCATACCACGAGTTGACTCAAGCCTTGTAAGTGAAACTGGGTAGATGGAACCCTTGGGGGCCATCAATAGCTGTGCTAGCATGAAGTCACAAGTCATCATGGCCGAGGGCTTGAGCATGCTGATCTTGTTCAAATTGTTGATCACACTAGACAACATGCTCTCTCTCAGAAACTGTAACTAAGGTCTGCTCAGCATAGTTGCAGTATAAACCAAAAGTAGACTCTGTGGGTGCTGAATAAACACAAATGCACCTGAGCGAGTATCTGCAAATAGGGATTGGCTAGCTGCCCTGGTACCCTCGAATATGAGTGGCCATCTATGCTATACAATCTTAACCTCTTCAAATCAAGGGTCAATCGTTATCTAGCCTCCTTATCCTCATCTTCCTTTTCTAACCCATCCTCTTTCATTCATCACACCTTATTCATTATAACCATTTAACAGTAACCCTCTACAATACAATCTTAACCTCTTCAAGTCAAGGGTCAATCGTTATCTATCCTCCTTATCCTTATCATCTTCACTTCCTACCCCCTGCCCTTTTATTAATATCACACAATTTATTTATTATAACCATTTAACAGTAACCCTCTACAATACAATATTAACCTTGTCAAGTCATAGAATTTGATTGACTTTCACTTAACTAATTTTTGATGGTTTTCTGTCAAATGTTGCTTTACTTAGGTACAGTACTGGTTCAAATTAATCTCTTCATTCTCTACTCATTCCATATCAACTTCTTTAGATGAAGACTGGCTTCTGGTATGGTTAGTAGTAGTTTATTTTACTTGTAACAGGATTTCCAGCAGTCTGTGTTGTTGTAAGGTATCCACTTTGCACTGACAATTGCAGTTACTATGACATAATTCCAAAATTCCACAAATATGGAATTTTTTTTATAATGTTTCATTTACATTCTTTAGAGCCTGACTAATGTCCCCATCTTTGTTGTTATCATGTTTTAGTTGTTGCTTACACTGCCCTACTTCAAATATCTGTTGATCTGGGGAACCTTCAGGAAATTTTGAACTGAACACTTTATTCAATCTATGCGGATAGATTTTCATTCTACTGTTTATGTCTAGGGACATCTCATCTTAGTTAATTATTCCATTTGTAATGCTTACTAATATTTTATTTTACTTGCAACAATATTTCCTGCAGCCTGTGTTATAAGGTATCCCCTTTGCACTACCAATTGCAATTTCTTTCAAAAACAAAATATTTTTTTTTACATTTCATTTTAAGTTCATACAAATCCCATAGCCCTATTTTTATCTTTTTTCACTTGATTTATGTGGAAGCCACACATCAAAGTGACTAACATAACCAACTGGTGTAAATGATTTTCAACACTTGAATATTTTAAGGATCTTGGCTTGGCTATCTTTTTTTTTTTTTTTTTTTTTTTTTTTAAAAATAACGCCTTGTTTATTTCTATGGAAATTAAAATAGATGCATGGAGTACAGTAACACCATTGGATAGAGCAAGTTTTCAACTAGAAAACATTATTTTTTTTTTTTTACTCCATATCAACACAACCATTGTCTATTCATTTCTTGCCACTAATGAGTAAAAGCCTGCATATTGTGCTTGTAAACATAGCTTAATATACACAAGCAATACCCACAGCATAACTCAACTCACATCATCTATTTTGGCTATCTCCCACAATATACAGTGTTGACTATTCTCAAGAAAAGTCTCCATTGATTTGCTTTTTACCTTACCTGGTTTACTCAACCATGGTGCATCATTCAGTGAGAAATCAACAGCATAAAATAAGGTCATTTCAAAAACCACTTTTTTATCTATTACTGTCCATAGGTATGCTACGATAGATAGATAGATAGATAGATAATGAACAGACTGAGATAGATAGAGAGACAGTTAACGAACACACCGATGCAGATAACGAACAGTCCGAGACAGATAGATAAGGAACAGACTGTGTTATATAGTGTTCTAATCTAGGAAAGGTTACCGAATAGAATAATCACATGAAAGTTGGTAATGAATGATAATACTTAGGACAAGAACAACACATATAAGATTTGCCTGCGGCGTGTAGAAGAAGTAGTCAACTGCTAGAAGTGAGTCAAGTAAATTCCACAATGAATCGCCAATTACAGACTAACATACAGTATTCACTACTGTATTTATGTGAATAGGGACACACCCATTATCATCTGTAAGTATGCTACAACAGTTATAGGGAGTGAGAGAAAAGACTGAGTATAAGAGGAATTGAGGAAAGGACAAAAAAATGAATAGGATTCAAGAAGACAGCAATTGATGTTACCTTTAAATTTTTGAAGATTGTACTTATCAGGGAAGCAAGGAAACAGAAAGGAGATCCACAGGTAGGAAGTGTGAGAAAAGAAAAATTTAAAAAAGGTAAAATAATGTCTGCATTTCGATAGAATTGGGAGATACTTAAAATGAAGTCCGTTCCATTAGCTCTGTGTTGTGATTACTATCATCTCTCCTTGCATGAGAGTTTTACAAAAATAAAATGAAAAAAAAAAAAAATGAAAATGGGATAATTTTATTTTAATCTGATAAATATTAATGCATGTTTTTGTTCAGCGTGTCTGCCAAATTCTTCATTCTATTCCACACGTCTAAATGAGGCCGAAATGAAAATAACAATGGCATCTCATTTGAACAGATATACAGGGGGCGAGGGATAAATTGTCGTCTCCGTGAGACAAAATGAAAATAACATTGGCATCTCATTTGAACAGATATATTTACCAAATTTACACAAAAATACTTTGAAATACTAAATAGTAAGTTTATTCAATACAATCACCAGTGGCCACAACCATGGCCTCCAGATGACTTTGGAATCTCCTGCAACTTTTCTAGATGTTCCCCTTGTTTAATGTGGTGAATGCTTCCATAATGCTTACCTTCAGTTCATCTTTGGTGTTACAAGGAGTTTTATTGGTCACTTGCTCAACTGCACCCCATACATAATAATCAAGGGGGTTACAGTCTGGGGAGTTAGGTGGTCAGATGTCAAAGGTGATGTGGTTGCAAAAATTGTCTGACAGCCATGACGGAGTACTCCTGCGTGTGTGGTATGGTGCAGAGTCATGTTGCCAGACATATGGTCTTCCAGCAGCCACCCTCTTGACCCAGGGCAGCACTACCTCCTCAAGGCACTTGAAGTAGGCCTGCATGTTGAGTCTGAGGCCCTTGCTAACAAATTTGGGTGTTTTTTGTTATTAGACCGATCAGAGTGAGTTTTCTGAGCTAACCATATCTTCGTAATCACCATTAGACTCATCCAACTCTTTCCAAATCCTCTTCACTCTCTTCAGATTGACACCCAAACACTCTGAAATGTTTGTATTGGAACTTCTGGTGCAATTGTCAAGCAGTACAGCATGCCGTTTCCAAATTTCTGACAGAGTGTATAGCATCATGGTGCTCTTTTTCTCACAGATGGTGCCCAACTGACCCTACTGTACTGCACTGTGCAGTCGACAAGATCAAAAACAAACACGCATGTTCAAATTTAAAAATATAAAATGGCGACAATTTACCCATCGCACCTTGTACATGATGAAAAAGTGTCTGAAAAATAATATTAACAAAATTTTATTGTCAAAATTTTTGTTATTTTTAAGAGGGAAGACCAAAGAATTTGTTTATGTAAAAATTGTTATAAATTCATGACGGTCGTCTTCGAGTATAGAATCCAGAGGTTAGCAGTAAATATTTCAGAGACAGTAGGAAAGCATAGTTCAGGTTAGCAGTGGATATCGCATCAAAGTAGCAGAGCGTAGTACTTCTTTCTGTTCATCTTCGCCTGACAAGTTGGCATTAGTCATTTGGGTAAGGTAAACAAAAATGGCCGCCTTTATACATGATGGATAGAATGTTCTGCGTCTTCTGATTGGTTAACATTCTATTGGTAGACTATAAAGCGAGTCAAGGCATTTAGACTAACTCACTAGTTACATGATATACATAAAAAACTGTAACAAAAATTAATTTTTTTTAAATCCACTTTAGAAGTCTGGTTAAAAAAAAAATATTGTTTTTCTTCTGTCAAAAGGCGACCATAAATTAGTACAGAAAGCTTGAGTATTTTTTTAGTGGTGGAAAAAAAAATTGATTTGGAAATTCTTGTAAAAAAAAATCCGGGTTCAGATTTTAATTAAATTTTCAGGACTAATTCAGAAATTCATTATTTCTTAAATGTTTTTTATAGAAAATACTTATATATATATATATATATATATATATATATATATATATATATATATATATATATATATACATCTGTTACCACATTTAAATTTTTTTGTAGTGCTTAACATTTATATAGGAAACAAGTTGTAGCAGAATTTTATCTTCAATTTTTGTGGCTCAAACAGTACCCCTAGTCACGGAAAATATGCTCCGAATTGTAAAATAAAAAAAATGCAATAAAACAAAACATAATTTAATTAGAAATGCATTTAACTGCTTTTATGAATAAAATACATTATGTACACTATTGTTTTAAGAAAAAACTTTTTCTATGAATAATGAATTTTTACAAAGTATTCTTCCCATTTTTTAAAAATTTTAAAATTATGTATTGATTTTTAGCAGTCAAGTGATATCGATATTAAATAAAATCTAGATTTAAAGAGTGGCAACAATGTTAAATTTAAATTCTTTGTAATTTTCTAACATTTCCTCAACAAGTGAGTAAGTCTATAAAACCAAAGTACCTTAAATTCAATAAAATATTAGATTACTTAGAATATTTTCTTAAATTTGTTAGATTACTGGGTAGTTTAAAAAAAAAAAACAAAAACAAAGAAATTTATATAAAATTTTTTATTTTATTACCATTTGTCTTTGGTTTAATAATAATGTTTAATCATCTTTTGTAATCCTTTGAGAAAAATGTATTTTTAGATAAGATGGGTTGTAAAAAAAAAAAAATTGTTACAGTCATGTGAAAATATATTTTAGAATTAGCAGTTAAAGAGACCGCAAAAATTATTTCTGTGTGAATTGTTGCAGATTCATTTTTTGAATTTATAGAAAAATACTTTTTTCTATTAACTGGCCAATGAGATACATACTTTCAAGCTGTTGGGAAAAACTGGATGGAGCCTGCTGTGATCCTCTTTTCTCAAATAAAACCACTGCAGTTATGGCTTTAGAAAGAACAGCCAACAGCTAAATCTCAACTGGAAGGCAGATTCAGGTCCCAGGACAGAAAGAAGAATTTGAATGAAACAAACACTCAAGTTGAACTTTCCAGAAAAGGACTAGATAAAGTCCTGGAGATAAAACCTGTTGAAAACACAGAACCCCTTTGTGCTAAGACATTCAGTATTCACTTGAAAATATTAGGTGTGTGTGCATTTGTATTTTTTGCGTTGAGCAACTTGTTTTCTCAAAGTTTTGTCCTTTTCTTTTCATTTTTAAAAGATGTAACCTTTTTTTGTAGTATGTTGGAAGTGTTATCATGCCTTAGTTATTTATCCATCCTGGGTATGATGATAAACTACATCCGCGTCCTGAGTAAGACAACTACATCCGAAAGCAAGGCTTTTGATGAGAAGGTTTTGAAGAGCATGGAACCACCTCTTAATTACTGGTGTTCCCAGGTCTACCCTGACCTGGGGTGGCAGCACCTGTCAGGGCCCCAGCTATGGGCAAATAGTTAACTCACAAAAAGAGGTCAAAACACTATGAAAGTTTAAAAATGTGTTTTAATACCAGCAATACTTTTTTGGAAAGTTATTACCAGCTGTACATTTTTTAAAAAGGAAAATATTAACAGCAATACATTTTTGTAAATAAATTATTACCAGCAATAAAAAATCTTGTTGGAATTAAATAATCCATTAAGGCTGGTATGCCGTAAAAGAAATCAAACCAAACATTTTTGAGAAAAAAATATTACCAGCAATACATTTTTGGAAAAAAAATATTACCAACAGTATATTTTTGGAATAAAATATTACCAGTAATAAAAATCTTGTCAGCATAAAATAACCCATTGAGGCTGATATGCCATAAAACAAAACAAACTTAATTATTTATAAGGTGCACAAAATGAAATGTTTGTGCAACAGTCTTATATGTAAATTTTTTGTATTTAAATTTCTTTTCCCTTTTTTTGTATACTGTAATAAATGTTTGACCTTTAAACTTTTTCACAGTGGTTCAGTCTTGTTTGTTTATTGTGCCTTATATAACTTTCTATTGTCACTAACTAGGGTTTTACATCTGGCACAAGAATTTAGATTTGGTAGGGAGTGAATAATATTTATTTTTTGGTTGTATTTGTCATGTAATTTTACTATAATTGTTTCAACTCTTATATAAATCTCACAAACAACAGGTTATCAATAGATATATCAATACATCATTAAAAAAACCCACCTCTATGTTAAAAAATTCTTTTCTGTGATATTTTAAATTAAAAATAACATTTTAATTCAAATTAATTAAAAACCTTTAAATAGATTAATCTTCCTCAAATAAACCTTTAAATAGTTTAATCTTCCTCAAATAAAGTTTCAGAAAAGTATATTTTATTTTCTAAAGATTTTTTTTTAATAAAGAGACCTATGCTGTGTTGACAGATTTGTCTATTGATGATTTTAGTGATTTTATTGATAGTCGAAAAAAATAAAAATTATTCCAATTAATTTAAGTTCAGTTTGAAATACAGTAAAGTATTTTTTTGCTTATTAGAAATATTAAATTTGATTTAAACTTATTTAATATCTCCAATAAGGAAACCTATTGGTTTAAAATTAAATAAAACTATCATTTTAAAAAGCTTCTAGAATTTTTTTTTAAATGCATTTTGGTGCTATTACACTTTCGCACGCCCCCCGTTGCTTCCTGTCACTCAGCAGTGTGTTGCCCTAGGTACGACAGTCTGGAAAAAGTTCTGTTTTTCATTGTTAATTATAATATTTAAATTTAAATTAAAATACAAATCTCGAAAAACAAAAATAAAACCAATATTAAAAAAAAACACACACACAAAAAAAAACCTAACCCTAACCAACGGGGGATGCGAAAATGTATTGTAATAATAGCACCTGCATTTTTAAACTTCAGGTATCGCTTTATTTTATTTATTTATTTATTTTTTTTTTGAAAGACAATAAAATATGACAGAGTGGAAACAGGTTTCAATTCACACATTTCGTCCTTTGTGACTTTATTGGACTAAAAAGGACGAAATACCTCATCACACAAACAAAAACTTGTAGTTTTCAGGACATGGATCGAACTGACTACTAGACGAGTTTGCAAAATTAGCTTGTTAACCACAGCACCTTGACAAGACGTATTATTAGTCCGAATAACCGTCAAAGAAAGAAACATCAGGGTCATTTTTATGCATGGTCATTTAACTCATTATGGAAAACAACACCTGTCCTTGGTCATATCATGCGTGTGACTTTGAAGTCATTTTTTTAAGTAATAATATTTGGATACTGCTATAAAAAAAAATAAACTAAAAAAATAATACAATTTGTAAATAAATCTTTTCTTTTTTCGGTTACCTGTAAAGAGCAGCCTTTTTAAATCAGCAATTAGTCTAGAGAATTTCTCTCTCTGTGATATATTTGGAGACGGAGAGGCTTAAATTAAGAAATACCTGAGAAAGTAAATGAAGAAAGGTAAAAAGAAACGTCATTTAAAAATCGTTTTTCGTCTGAAAACAATAAGTTTTACCGATTTCAGAATGTCAACAAGTGAAAGTACAAAAAAATCAAGCCAAATAAAATATAAACAAAAGTTTAACTCACTTCAACCGGCCTTAAAATCGTCTTAACTACTGACATATAAACAAAATCTGTATGCATCAGCCACTGAGCTCCCTGTCCAAGGCACGCTGCTTAGAAATTTTACTTGCCGGTGTATACCGTAAAATGTCCCGCTTCTTTCTTATGAAAGGCAACGTAATGATTGATGTAATACAGCAATTAAATTAATTAAAAATATATTAACTTTTAAAAAAAAAAAAAAAAAAAAAAAAGGAAATACTTTTTTAGACTTTGGCTGCATTTACTCCATAGTCATGCGTTAAAAAGACCTTGTGCCTCATTCTGTTAAATCATTTTTCGCACACGTTATCGGTTTTTGACAGTCAATCATTATCGTCCAGGCATTGGATATTGGATTGATGTTCAATAATTCGCCAAAACAATAAAATAAAATAAAATAAAATAAAACAGCATAGCATGATGAAAAAAAAAAGCCCCAAATTTTATAAAAACAAAGTTTTACCGTAAAAAAGTTTATGTTATTAATAAGAAGAGGAAAAGCCAAGGTATTTTTTTAATTATTTTTAAAAATTTTTTTTATTCCTTTCTAGCACGTAACATTTTGGTTGAAAATATTGTTTTTTTTTTTTTTTTTTTTTACGTCAGCGGTCACGTAATATTCAGGATTAGGATTTTTTTCCTTCATTGTCGATACATTGAGGTAAAACGTCAATTCACACCTCCAAAATCAATCACCATGGTTAGACATAGTTTCTCTTATTTCCAACTAATTTTATTTTTTCCGCTAAAAAAATTAAGTAATGTCTCTTTCAAATTACATTTAAGTATACTTTAAATTTTCTAATTTTCCTAAAATAACTTTTTTGAAAAAAGTATCATTGAATTTTACAAAATTTTTAAACGGAGAATTTCACTTTTGTTTACAAAATTGTAAAAAAAACGGCTTACATGATTGGTAAATTTTGATGACTCAAAAAATAACAAGATTTTTAACTAAAATTTCGGATGTGCTTGAAATTAAACTTTTTTAAAAAAATATTCAAAAAATAGTTTGGTTTTTCTTCTAAACATTTAAACGATAAAAAATTGTTTAAGCAAGTTTGGGGCTTTTTCATTAGGGTATGTTCTGTTTTAGCGAAATATTGGACATATCTACGTCACATCTGGTCTTAGAGATTCCAGAATATACTTGTTAAAATCTAAAGAAGAATCTGCTATGTTATTCGTTCTGGCATATCGACTCCAGTCACTTTCCCATCGCCGTAAAATAGATTCCCTGTGCCTTTTTTCTCTATAAATATTTTCAGTTTTTCGGTATAGTTTTTAATTGTTCTGATGAGTTTTCCTCTTTTGTATCTCAGCTTTATGAATTGGGGCACAATTAGGTCCCCTCATTTTACAACTGAAATGACTAGCTGTAACCGTAACTTCTATGGTAAGAGTTTCTTCTCCCGCACTTCTTGCCCGTGGAACTCTCTTCCGACTTACTGCTTTCCATTCAACTTTGAGCTTCAAAATTTAGTCAATCGTTATCTTTTGTTGTTTTAATCTGTTTATTCATTGTTCCCTCTCTCCTTAATAATGTTTAAATATTCTTTCACACTCAATAACCCTATAGGAAATAAACCCTATTTTCAACACAATACCATATCTACATACAAACTTTTGTGATGTTAACGAACACTCGTTGCTACTTTTGTAATGTCAACGAATACTCGTTGTCACTTTCGTAATGCTCGTTGTAGTAGAGACTTTGTAATTGCAGGTACAACTATAGTAACGCCGTTGAACAATACGGGTGTCAGACGCCGTCGAATAACATCCGCACTAATAGTACTTGCTCGTTAATACTCGCTCGAATAGCAACCACCGAATAGTGATCCGAATAGTAATCTGTATAGTAATCCGTATTTAGTGTATTACTTCAATTTAATAATATTTATTAGTGATCTAACTAATTCCATTGGTTAAAAATGTTCCAATACATTTCCTACGTAAAAAAGAGTGGATCACAGAAGTTAAATCTTCTTATCTGACTATTTTACTGACCGTTGATTGGTTAATAAATATTTAAACGTGTTCGACGTCGACGCTTTCGTGTTTTCCGAAAAAAAAAAATCGAAACAGCTCCCGGAGCCGAGCATGTAACTTGAAAGTTAACAAATACGGTAACGTGACATTAATCTTCAGTGAACTTTGCGACATTAAACAATTTGCCAAAAAAAAATAAAAAAATAAAAAAAATAATGCCGTTCAATTCTTTGAAGTTTCTAAGATTTCCTAACATAATCACAAATTTCGAATTCACTCACTCACTTACCAAACAAACTACACTTCAATGTGCGTTCTGATAATAACTTATTGAAAGCAAACTTAATCTTCCTGGCGAATATCAACTCTGCAGGCGACATTTCAGACACGGTGTTCGGGTTTGGTGTTTTTTCTGTACTGAACAAAACAAGATCTAGATTTAAAATTCAAATGCTAAGTCGAATTTACAAACTTTGCTTAACACACACGCAAAAATGAATCGACAACAAAACTCATGGAATTTCACACCTTGATGCGAAATGTTTTTTGGCCAATAGAAAACTAGGAAAACATTTAAAAACAAAATTCAAATAATCTTCAATTCTCAAAAACAAATTCTTTTACGGACCTTTTCGCGAGCCGACGCGAAGTTTGTTTCGTCGTCCTATGGAAAAGCCCGAATCATATCCGGGAGTAAATTCCCAAATGACTTTTTCAAGCCCAACAAACAAAATAAAAGACGGGCAAGTTCGCCTGTCACCAGAGAGAAGGAGACGAGCGTATTAATACGTCCCTTGACAAACGTCAAGCGATCGTTATTATTATCTCTACTTTTCTCCCTCACTTCTTTTATACTTGATAAACGAACGGAATATTTTAAGACTGAGCGATTAATTCAAAGACATGCCTAATCTTCAATAATGCTGATACATATATACATACATACATACATACATACATACATACATCTACATGTACGTTCCTGCCTACGTACACATAAACTCATTCTTGCAAAGACTACTACGAACATTTTGACGATCTTGTATCAACCAAAATACATTAATTTTATTTGTAGAGACCTTAATTGATTTATATGTATATAAATTTGTTGTTTCACTTTACAATTTGATTTTCTAGTTTTATATTTCTCTTATGGTGGGCTATCTAACTAACAAGGCCAAATCGAATTAATCTGTTTCAACACTCATACGCTTCACTTTAACTGATAACCCACTATAATTCTGTAAACACTCAGAAATTGCTGAATCATTACTTCATCTAACTCCTCTCCCTCCGGCTTTCTTAGTCCTCTTTTAAAAGTGCCGATAAACCGTTCCGCTTGCCTGTTTGATCTTTTGTGATAAGGAGGAGTTGTAATATGTTCTATTGCTAATGATTTCCAAACAAACTTAAATTCCCTAGACGTGAATTTAGTCCCATTATCTGCAACGATAGTCAGGAACACCTAACCTTGTAAAAATCTCGGGTAGGGAATTTATCGTTACCGCGGTAGTCGGTCTTCTACATTTTAATATTTCTGACCATTTAGTGTAACTATCGACTTCTACTAGATAGTATGCTCCGTTTAACCGTCTTGTAAAGTCTATATGTATTCTAGACCATGACATATCGGTTGTCGGCCAAGGTTGAATTTTGATAGCCGATAACTTCGCTGCCAGAGCACAACCTCTGCATAACTTCACTAAATTTTCGATATCCTTATCCATTTTTGGTCAGTAAGTATAACATGTTGTTGCGGAGTGATTTCGCAGTGGAGGCTTGTGTTGGTACTAAGTCGGTCCTAAAACAGGTTCGACGCACAAAACGTTAGGAACTTGATATAATAGGTATAACGCAGAGTAATCTAGTTGCGGTCGCTGATACTTTAGTATTCGACTAACTGTCGTCCCGTATCGACTGATTGACCGACCCACCCACTGACTTACTACTCCTACTTATTATAGGTGGGAGAGTCTATTAACTATAGAATAGGCGTGTTCCACTATAACATGTCATCCTAGAAATTCCGGGATGTCCTCTGTGAAATTCTTTTAACATAAGTCTTTGCAACGATGCTGGTATCACCCCCCCCTCTCTCTCTCTCCCCCCACCATAAGTACATCATGAAAATGTATTATTTCTAATAGTATTTTTTCGATCTTTAGATCTTAATTTCTCTTTCATTTTCATTATAAAGTCGACTTTTCCCGCCTTAATTCGTATTTCCTCCAAAGAAAGTCATGGGTAGTTCTTTTACGGTATTGCATAATACGTTATTAATTTCATTTTCAACACAATACCACACATACGTACAAACCATATTAAAACACGCGCAAACTTTATTCTCTACCCAATAACAGACTGTTAGACATTTTCATGACGGTCGTCTTCGAGTATAGAATCCAGAGGTTGGCAGTGAATATTTCGGAGACAGTAGGGAATCGTAGGTTCGCAGTGGATATCGCAGCAAGGTAGCAGAGCGTAGTTCTTCCGTCTGTCCTGTTCGCCGGACAAGTTGCCTCTGGTCCTTCCAGTAAGAAAACAAAGATGACCGCCTTTATACACGACGGATACAGTGTTGTACGGCTTCTGATTGGTCAACCTTCTATTGGTCGACTATTAAGGGAAATAAGTCATTTTGACTCGCTCACTAGTTATATACAGCATATACCCCCAAAACTGTAACACAGACAATATTACAAACATGCGAAAAAATTTCACAATACAAAACACACCGTTTACCTCAAGGTATCTTGTAGTGAGTGCGAAATAATAATAACTACCTTCACCTATTCCCTTCAAATTCGGAGGACTTGGGAAGTTACCCCACTTACTTTACTATGAAAACGACTGTAGGGGACGCTCTCCGAGCCTATAGATAGGCAGTGACATTCTGTCTTTTACCTATTTTACACAACAACGGTACTTCGAACGAGGAAAATGCTTTCCTTCTGGGGGAAACGCACATACACGCACGTACGCATCTTTCACTTCATTTTCTCTAGGATTTTCTCCTACACTATACACACATACACATTCTTTAGTCTTTAAATTTCTTCATTGATGTTCATTGTTCATTGTTTAGGTAGTTAAATAGATAGATATGAAGAGAATGAGATAGACAGATAGATAATCAGGAAATTTCGATTGATAGATAGATAATCTATCTTTCTATTATTCTAAATGCATGGATAATGAACCGTAAATATAGATAGATTAACCGTCACATGATAGATAGATAGATAGATAGATAGATAGATAGATAGATAGATAATGAACAGTATAAGATTGATTATCTATATCATTCTAGACAGATAATGAGGAAATGGCGATAGATGGCATTGTGATAGATATAGAGAAAGATAATCTATCTTGATAGATAGATAGATAGATAGATAGATAGATAGATAGATAGATAGATAATGAACAATATAAGATAGATTAAGTATATCATTCTAGATAGACAATGAAAAGAGATAGCTAGATAGATAGGTAATGAATAGTCCTTTCTTCCCGCTTTCTTTGGTAAGTTGTCTATGAGCTTTGACAATTTACATTCCAAGTCTGCTATCAACACAGTATCATGTGTCATATGTCATTCAGATTATGCTGGTGTTATGGTTAAGGAGGTGCTAAAGAGATGATAGGTACGTGATACTTTTCAGGGGATTTAAGAAATTTTTTAAATTTTATTTATTGAAATGAGCTTACTGCTACACACACTTAGGCCGGAGAGAAGTGTGAACAGGACGATAGATGAACCCATCTACTCCTATTGTAGCGAGAGAAAAAAATTATAATAAAATTCCGATGGAGACGTTAGAAGTATAGTGTGGAACGTAGACTTTAAAAGGAACACGAACATTCAAAAAAAGTTTTTGATTTTAAAAGTAGTTGCTAAGTTATTTAAAAGAAGTTGATTAGTCAGTTATGTGCCATGCGTGATGCACGCTGAGGCGATCATGTATCTTTCGATACATGACTGACGAGGCAGGTTTTTTTTTCCCGAAGTAGTTTGCTATTTCTTTCCGCGGTAGACCAGTTGCCATCCAAGGCTATAGAACCAGGTCTGCCCTGCTATTTACCCATAACTTTTGAGAAGAAAAAGTAGTTGCTAAGTTACTTTAATATGACAGTCGTTTTTTACAGTATGGGAAGACTAGCAGATATCTAGATTGAAAAAAAAAAAACTAAGAAAAATCATGGCAGATTTAGGTAGTTAAATAGATATGAAGAGAATGAGATAGACAGATAATGAGGATATTGCGATAGATAGATAGATAGATAGATAGATAGATAGATAGATAGATAGATAGATAATGAACAGTATACCAGAGATAAATAGACAGAGAGATAATTAACAGTATAAGATAGATTAAGTATATCATTCTAGATAGATAATGAACAGACTGAGATAGATAGATAGATAGATAATGAACAGTATACGATAGTGTTGTGGTACGATCCACCTAATTTACATAGTGGAGTACCGACCATATAAATATGGGTTGGTACCGGAAGACGTGGGAGAAGTAAGAAGAGATCCAATCCAGAGACTCTGCCCGACTGCGATTAAGTCAACCCATTCTACAGGAACAGTCTTCCCAAGAATATACCAAAACTAACTGTAAATATTGTGTACCTTTTCCTTGTTTCAATACATATTGTTTACGTACATTTTGTGTTGTATTATTATTATTCCATGCTTATCCAAGTTTCAACAGATAGAAAAATAGATAGAGAGATAATTAACAATATAAGATAGATTAAGTGTATAATTCTAGATAGATAATGAACAGACTGAGATAGATGGATAGATAGATAGATAGATAGATAGATAGATAGATAGATAGATAGATAGATAGATAATGAACAGTATACGATAGATTAAGTATATCATTCTAGATAGATAATGAACAGACTGAGATAGATAGATAGATAGATAGATAGATAGATAGATAGATAGATAGATAGATAATGAACAGTATACGATAGATTAAGTATATCATTCTAGAGAGATAATGAACAGACTGAGATAGATAGATAGATAGATAGAGAGATAATGAACAGTATACGATAGATAAATAGATAGAGAGATAATTAACTGTATAAGATAGATTAAGTGTATAATTCTTGACAGATAATGAACAGACTGAGATAGATAGATAGATAGATAGATAGATAGATAGATAGATAGATAGATAGATAATGAACAGTATACGATAGATAAACAGATAGATATATAAATAGATAGACAGATAATGAACAGTATACGATAGATTAAGTATATCATTCTAGATAGATAATGAACAGACTGAGATAGATAGATAGATAGACAGATAGATAGATAGATAATGAACAGTATACGATAGATTAAGTATATCATTCTAGATAGATAATGAACAGGCTGAGATAGATAGATAGATAGATAGATAGATAGATAGATAGATAACGAACAGTATACGATAGATAAATAGATAGAGAGATAATTAACAGTATAAGATAGATTAAGTGTATAATTCTTGACAGATAATGAACAGACTGAGATAGATAGATAGATAGATAGATAGATAGATAGATAATGAACAGTATACGATAGATAAACAGATAGATATATAAATAGATAGACAGATAATGAACAGTATACGATAGATTAAGTATATCATTCTAGATAGATAATGAACAGACTGAGATAGATAGATAGATAGACAGATAGATAGATAGATAATGAACAGTATACGATAGATTAAGTATATCATTCTAGATAGATAATGAACAGGCTGAGATAGATAGATAGATAGATAGATAGATAGATAGATAGATAGATAGATAACGAACAGTATACGATAGATAAATAGATAGAGAGATAATTAACAGTATAAGATAGATTAAGTGTATAATTCTTGACAGATAATGAACAGACTGAGATAGATAGATAGATAGATAGATAGATAGATAGATAGATAGATAATGAACAGTATGCGATAGAAAAACAGATAGATATATAAATAGATAGATAATTAACAGTATAAGATAGATTAAGTATATCATTCTAGATAGATAATGAACAAACTGAGATAGATAGATAGATAGATAGATAGATAGATAGATAGATAGATAGATAGATAGATAATGAACAGTATAGGATTTATTATCGACGGATATAACCTTAACGATAAAAATATGTGGATTAGTCGTCATTATTCTTGAGTACGTAGACATATAAGGAGTGTTTTGACTTGTGTCTCGTCTACATGTGGACTCAAATACTTGTCAAATGTCATGTCAAAAGTAAATAGACACCAAACTAAATTTGGAAGCCATGGATAATCAACAGAATTTGTCATCATTTTCTTTCAGTACGTAGGCGATCATGGCTCTCCACCTCCCTCTATCCCTTGCAGCTCTCAACAAGTTCCTTCCCTCTGCCTCCTCCCCCAGGCCACGTTCTGTCATCCACTTGCTAGGTGTGTCATGCGTTGTTTTTCCTTGTCTCTCTTTCCCGATATTCGACCCGTGAGTATCAGATTTTCCAGGCCCTTCTTCCTCATGATGTGTCCCAGGAAGTTCAGCTGCTTCTTTCTGATCTTAAGTATAAGCCTCCTCCATGTTTGCAACCTCTCTAGGATCGCATCGTTGCTCACACGCTCGGTCTATGATATCCTCAGCATCCTTCTGTAGAACCACATCTCCGTCGCCTATTTTACAGTATTGGGACACCTTTTCAACACGTTGTCCTTTTTTTATATCATCCACGTACGGGTTGTTTCAAAATTTCTGAAACAAAATGACTGGGCACAAATCAAGGATCACAAATGCAATGGAAATTGCATTTATTGAAAGGATAACATTTTAGGATCTGCAATCATTTAGTCTCAAACATAAAACCAAAAATATCAAGAGGATACCTAGTATTCAAGCTCCTGATGACCGCTGTTCAGTTGAATGCAAAGTTTTTGATAACGTGTGCACATCCCCCCCCCATGTGATCGCTTGAATCTTCTCAGTGATGGCTGCCTTCAATGCAACAACGGTGCGGGAGTTGTCCTAGCAGATGTTGTTCTTGAGGAACTTCCAGAGGAAGAAATCTGAGGGGGTTCGAGTCAGGCGAGTGAGGTGTCCATTCCACTTCAGCTTCTGTTGATGAGACGTTCTCCAATCTTCCCACAAAGCCATGCCAGGGTAACATTAGCAATGTGAGGAGGAGCACCATCTTGCTGGAACCACTGTTCCTCTTCATCAATAAATTGTAATACATTAAGAATATCTATACTGTATCTGTCTATATTTCTGAGATGAGGTATTATGTACACTATTTACATTATTCGGTCTATTGTCCTCATCTTTGTCGCCATATTTATTACAACGTTTCGGCCTTTCAGTATCTGTCTATATTTCTGAGATGAGGTATTATGTACACTATTTACATTATTCGGACTATTGTCCTCCTCTTTGCTGCCATATTTATTACAACGTTTCGGCCTTTCAGTATCTGTCTATATTTCTGAGATGAGGTATTATGTACACTATTTACATTATTCGGACTATTGTCCTCCTCTTTGCTGCCATATTTATTACAACGTTTCGGCCTTTCAGTATCTGTCTATATTTCTGAGATGAGGTATTATGTACACTATTTACATTATTCGACTATTGTCCTCCTCTTTGCTGCCATGTTTATTACAACGTTTCGGCCTTTCAGTATCTGTCTATATTTCTGAGATGAGGTATTATGTACACTATTTACATTATTCGGTCTATTGTCCTCATCTTTGTCGCCATATTTATTACAACGTTTCGGCCTTTCAGTATCTGTCTATATTTCTGAGATGAGGTATTATGTACACTATTTACATTATTCGGACTATTGTCCTCCTCTTTGCTGCCATATTTATTACAACGTTTCGGCCTTTCAGTATCTGTCTATATTTCTGAGATGAGGTATTATGTACACTATTTACATTATTCGGACTATTGTCCTCCCTCTTTGCTGCCATATTTATTACAACGTTTCGGCCTTTCAGTATCTGTCTATATTTCTGAGATGAGGTATTATGTACACTATTTACATTATTCGGACTATTGTCCTCCTCTTTGCTGCCATATTTATTACAACGTTTCGGGCCTTTCAGTATCTGTCTATATTTCTGAGATGGGGTATTATGTACACTATTTACATTATTCGGTCTATTGTCCTCTTCTTTGCTGCCATATTTATTACAACGTTTCGGCCTTTCAGTATCTGTCTATATTTCTGAGATGAGGTATTATGTACACTATTTACATTATTCGGACTATTGTCCTCCTCTTTGCTGCCATATTTATTACAACGTTTCGGCCTTTCAGTATCTGTCTATATTTCTGAGATGGGGTATTATGTACACTATTTACATTATTCGGTCTATTGTCCTCTTCTTTGCTGCCATATTTATTACAACGTTTCGGCCTTTCAGTATCTGTCTATATTTCTGAGATGAGGTATTATGTACACTATTTACATTATTCGGACTATTGTCCTCCTCTTTGCTGCCATATTTATTACAACGTTTCGGCCTTTCAGTATCTGTCTATATTTCTGAGATGGGGTATTATGTACACTATTTACATTATTCGGTCTATTGTCCTCTTCTTTGCTGCCATATTTATTACAACGTTTCGGCCTTTCAGTATCTGTCTATATTTCTGAGATGGGGTATTATGTACACTATTTACATTATTCGGTCTATTGTCCTCTTCTTTGCTGCCATATTTATTACAACGTTTCGGCCTTTCAGTATCTGTCTATATTTCTGAGATGAGGTATTATGTACACTATTTACATTATTCGGACTATTGTCCTCCTCTTTGCTGCCATATTTATTACAACGTTTCGGCCTTTCAGTATCTGTCTATATTTCTGAGATGGGGTATTATGTACACTATTTACATTATTCGGGCAATTGTCCTCATCTTTGCTGCCATATTTATTACAACGTTTCGGCCTTTCAGTATCTGTCTATATTTCTGAGATGGGGTATTATGTACACTATTTACATTATTCGGACTATTGTCCTCCTCTTTGCTGCCATATTTATTACAACGTTTCGTCCCTTCAGTATCTGTCTATATTTCTGAGATGAGGTATTATGTACACTATTTACATTATTCGGACTATTGTCCTCCTCTTTGCTGCCATATTTATTACAACGTTTCGGCCTTTCAGTATCTGTCTATATTTCTGAGATGAGGTATTATGTACACTATTTACATTATTCGGACTATTGTCCTCCTCTTTGCTGCCATATTTATTACAACGTTTCGGCCTTTCAGTATCTGTCTATATTTCTGAGATGGGGTATTATGTACACTATTTACATTATTCGGTCTATTGTCCTCATCTTTGCTGCCATATTTATTACAACGTTTCGGCCTTTCAGTATCTGTCTATATTTCTGAGATGAGGTATTATGTACACTATTTACATTATTCGGACTATTGTCCTCCTCTTTGCTGCCATATTTATTACAACGTTTCGGCCTTTCAGTATCTGTCTATATTTCTGAGATGGGGTATTATGTACACTATTTACATTATTCGGTCTATTGTCCTCTTCTTTGCTGCCATATTTATTACAACGTTTCGGCCTTTCAGTATCTGTCTATATTTCTGAGATGAGGTATTATGTACACTATTTACATTATTCGGACTATTGTCCTCCTCTTTGCTGCCATATTTATTACAACGTTTCGGCCTTTCAGTATCTGTCTATATTTCTGAGATGGGGTATTATGTACACTATTTACATTATTCGGTCTATTGTCCTCTTCTTTGCTGCCATATTTATTACAACGTTTCGGCCTTTCAGTATCTATCTATATTTCTGAGATGAGGTATTATGTACATTATTTACATTATTCGGTCTATTGTCCTTATTCTTTGTCGCCATATTTATTACAAAGTTTCGGCCATTGTACGCTCCGGCCTTCTTCAGGTGGTTGGAATGTCGAACTGAAACCTGAAAGTTCTCCACTGCCTTAACCGGGTATTGAACTCACACTCCTTGGGTCCTGTCACTGGACAATACCTGAGCGGTTGGCTGTGATTGTTCTGTTAGTGTGTATTGTGCAGTCCCATAGAATTGTAACAGGTCCTATTTCCGTAACCGGGTTTGGGTGGTATTCATACCAGTTTCTTTCAGTTTCCTTCCCGTAGAAGTTGCAAATTTTCCAGTGCAGATATTGGCCCACACTGTCATGCCGGGTTTTATATTCAGTGGGTGCCAATATCGTGCAACCTGATACAAGATGATCAATCGTTTCTGGATATTTATCACAAAATCTGCATTTTAGACTGGCACAATATTTTAGTATATGTGCTTGATAATTCCTAGTTAGCAAGCATTGGACCTGCGCAGCAAGGATAAAACCTTCAATTCCAGCTTTCAACCCTGCACTACGTAGCCACTGATGGGTACGGGTTTTGTCTACGTCATCTTGTTTGGTACGGGCAGAGTATTGGCCATGAAGCGGTTTATCTTGCCATCGCTTGTGTATCTGGTCGGTTGCATTCGTCTTTGCTGTCTTTTTTAAGTATTTTGCAGTTTCAGTCGGTGTATTGTACTGTACTTGCATCTCTACGCCCATTTGAAACTCTATTTTGAATTTTTTGGCTTCTTCTTCTTATTATTATTCTGTTGAAGGCAAAATTGGTGATAAGGCGTGTACATTCCTCCTGAGTGATCGCTTGAATATTCTCAATGATGGCTGCCTTCACTGCAGCAGTGATTGTTCTGATAGATGTTGTCGTTGAGGATCCCCCACAGGAAGAAATCTGAGGGGCCAGGCAAGTAAAGTGCCCATTCCACTTCAGCTTTGCAGATGATGAGACGCTCCTAAACTTTTCACAGAGCCATGCCATTGTAAATGCTGGTTGTGTTGAAAAGATTAATGTAGCTGCGTGTTGAAGAGCATTTAACATTCATACATTTTTAAAAAATAAAAATCAAGGAAAAACAATGGAAAACCGATTTGTGTTTCAACGATAAAATATATATTAAAATCAACAAATACAAAATTTTTGTAATGTGTGAATAATAAGGAGAAAAAAGTGTTTTCCCTTTATCTGTTAGCTGAATAAGATAAACTGTAATAAAGCAAGTTTTCTGATTAGAATGTTCAAAGTTCTGTATTGAAATAGAATGTTGTATTCAGAAGAACATACAGTAAATTCAGTTGTGTTATTTGTATAACTAACAGTGCCGTTGCAACTTGGCTTGTTCACAGAGAACTGATGGTGAATGAAATTCAAGTTCTATGTCTGTGTGTGCGCAGTGAGTAGAATGAATAGTCTGTGTAGACGCGCGTGAGTTGCTGAGTTCTACTGTCTTCTATTGTCTAATTTTGGAACGAATCCGGGCTTTTATTATTACCGGTAGGCTCCCAGCACGAACGCGGGAGAAATTTTGAAAGAACACAACAAATATCTGATTGGATGAAAAATTAACCAATCGGTGATTTTATAACAAAAGCATGTTTGTGAATTAACGGTAGGAAAAATTCAGTGTGGTGAATGCGATCAGAAAATTGTCCTGTGATAATTAGTAATTATTATTTAACCAATCACAGATGAGAAAAATGTGGGCGTGGCAAACAGTAGTAGTAGTCACTATGTTATAGTGGAACACACCTATTCTATAGTTAATAGACTCTCCCATCTATAATAAGTAGGAGTAGTAAGAGTAACGAGGAGTCGGTCAGTCAGTCGATGCCGGACAACCGGCTGAACGGTTGAACTCTCTGCCTTCGGGCGGGGAGGAACCCGAACGAGGCTACGAAGGGCGGAGTCTCGTTCGGGGAGGTAAACCGACTCTGAACCCGTTTATACGGGTTCAAAGGGTATATTTTTGGCCGAGCCCACGGGATCGGAGATCACACGTTAAACCGGCCTTCTGCCATATGATACCCTCGTGGTGTGTGTGTGTGTGTGGGGGTTGACTAAATACTAGTCGATCCCGCACGACCGTTAGTCGGATACTAAAGTATCAGCGACCACAGCTAGATTATTCTGCGTCATTACCTATTATATCAAGTTCCTAATGTTTTGTACGTCGAACCTATTTTAGGACCGACTTAGTACAAATACAAGCCTCCACTGTGAAAGCACTCCATAACACACTACACCATAGTAACATTAGCAGTGTGAGGAGGAACACCATCCTGCTGGAACCACTGCTCCTCCTTATCAAGGTCCTCACGCTCCTCAAGCTCTCCCCATCTGAGGGGCTGCTGCTTTGTTTCAACAACTATGAAACACGCTGTAGAATGGGTAATTAAACACTTTCTTGCCTACTTTGTATCCATAGCTATTACTGTTTAGATCATGCGAAAGGGAGAGTAAGGACTGACAGAAGAGAAGGGGTGACAGGGTTTCTCCTTGAAAGATTCCTCGTCGAATATTCAAACAATTACCAATATGGCATTACCATTAGTATGATTTAGGTATAATTTGGTTTTCCACAGTTCCATGCTATATTTAAGGAAACTTATACCAAGGAGACTTTGTATATTTCCAATGCCTGAAGAATCCAAGAGTATGGTACACTATTAAAGGCTTTACGGTAATTTGTTTTTACTTTTATTTCTGCAATTTTTCAGGAACATTTCATTTATCAATAATTGATCTTTGCACCCGTATGAACCTCTTCAACATCTCTTCTGTTCGGGGAAAAGAATGTTGTTTTCATCGAGAAAAGAGTCAGTACAGTTCGTCAGGACTCACGTGATCAGTTTATATTTGGTGGACAGACATGTTATTGGCTTATAATTGGAATTGGTATTACCTTAAGAATGATTTAGGTATAATTTGGTTTTCCACAGTTCCATGTTATATTTAAAGAAATTTACTATCACCCAGGAGACTTTGTACATTTCCAAAGCCTGAAGAATCCAAGAGTGTGGCACACTATCAAAGGCTTGAAACCCGTTCATCTTTTAACCTTTCTTCAAGCTCTTCTATACACAGTCAACACGACACGGATAATCAAAATGTTTATGGCTGTTTTGTGAATTCCACTCGGTATTTAACACCAGACGCACACGTCCGTAGTCCTCTTTTCGAACTTTCTCCTTTATTTTGGGTATGCTGTATTCCATCTCGCTGTATTCCATCTTCGCTGACTCCTAGCTTTTTATAGGCTCCACCTTGTTCCAGTTCCCTAATCTCTGTGACAAAATCTTGATCTTTTGAGCGTATTTCTGTAATTCTCCCTTTATTGAATATTACTTTTGCATCTTTATCTAATCCGAAATCCATACCGACGTCTTCACTGAAACATTTTATAGTATTGAGAATACCAATACAACTCATTTTCGTCTTTAGCAGAGTTTGATTTCATCCATGCAGAATAGGTGATTAAAAACTTTCTTGTTTACTTTGTATCGCAGAAACAAATGGCAACCTACTTTCGGAAAAAAAAATCTGCCTCGTCAGTCATGTATCGAAAGATACATGATCGCCTAAGCATGTATCACGCAGGGCACATAACTGACTGTGTTCATGCGAAAGGGAGATTAAGGGCTAACAGAACAGAAGGCAAAACAGGGGGTCAGAAGTTCGTCAAGACAGACGTGATCAATTTATATGTGGACATGTTATTAGTCTATAGTTTTTGGGATCATCTGTTTCACCCGATTTGGTAGGAGACATGAAAAACCTTCAGTGATCCATTCTGAGACTTTACTGGGATTATTAATTAGCATTGATAAAGTTTGTGCAAGAGTTTTATGAATTTATGACAGATGATAGAGCCAAAAGTTGGGTACCTGCCATTTCCTGGGAATTTCGTTAGAGTTTGCGAAACCTTATTCTTGGTTGTATTTTCCATTCCTGTAGAGGTTTATCCTTCATTCTTTCTTGTTCTCGTTTGATCCACTCGGCATTTGGATTATATTCCTTTGGGTTGCTCCAAATATTCTCCCAAAATGTTTGCACTTCTTCAAAAGATGGTGGTATTTTGACTACTATACCTGCTTTTCCAATATCCCTGTAAAAAAATTGGATTGCAACTGGTCTACCGCAGAAAGAAATGGCAACCTATTTAGGGGAAAAAATCTGCCTCGTCATGAATTCATGCGAAAGGGAGATTAAGGACTAACAGAACAGAAGGCGCGACAGGGTGTCAGAAGTTCGTCAAGACAGACGTGATCAATTTATATGTGATGGACATGTTATTGGTCTATAGTTTTTGGGATCATCTGTTTTACCCGATTTGGTAGGAGACATGTAAGACCTTCAGAATTTCGTTAGAGTTTGCGAAACATTATTCCTGGTTGTATTTTCCATTCCTGTAGAGGTTTAACCTTCATTGTTTGTTGTTATCGTTTGATCCACATTGCATTTGGATTATATTCCTTTGGGTTGCTCCAAATATTCTCCCCAAATGTTTGCACTTCTTCAAGAGATGGTGGCATTTTGACTGCTATACCTGCTTTTCCAATATCCCTGTAAAAAATCTTGAGGCCCGTTTAGAATATCTTATTTTGACTTTTATATATATATATATATATATATATATATATATATGTGTGTGTGTGTGTGTGTGTGTGTGTGTGTGTGTGTAGTCCTGTTCTCTGTGCTTTTCCCTAAACCCTGTCCTGCCATCCATTTACTCAAACTCACTAAGTACAGTGCTGTTCTATAAAATTGAATCACCTGATTGTTTTTACTTAAAATTTTTTTCGCCTATTGTTTGATGGCACGAAAGTTTAGCTAAATTCAAAGGATAAGCGATCTAAAATCCGAAGAAGCTTTGAAAGCTCTTTGAATAAAGCAGTAAGTACTGTCAAGCATCCGTTCAGTATAATGTTCTGGGGATGCTTTTCTTTTCATGGAACTGGTTTCTTAAAACTTATTGAAAAGACCCTCAGGAGCGAGCAGTACAAGAGAATTTTAGAGTCTTGTCTGCTCCCTTCTGCTGAAAGGGTGCAAATCGACCCCACCAAGTTCATTTTTATGCAGGATAATGCTCCCTGTCACAAATCAAAATTGATGATGGAATACTTTGATGAGAAGCAGGTGAGTGTTATGACATGGGCGCCCCAATCTCCTGACCTCAATCCCATAGAAAACTTATGGAGCATTATAAAGTACAGGCTCTCGAGAAAGCAGTTGAGCAACAAAGAGGATTTGATTGTGAATTTCATATCCGAATGGAATTCAATGCTTGGAGATGAGGTTTGCCAGAACCTAAACAAGCCAATGTCAAAAAGGGTTGAAAAGGTTATTCAAAATAAAGGAGGACCCATAGATTATTAAATATTTCGAACTATATTACCTATTATAAATAAATTATACCTCTATTATTCTTTATTTAAAGCTGTTCGGTTATGTTTCTATTGATTACTAGTTGCAGGAAATAAGTGAATCACTTTTTTTGCACAGAGTTTTTTTTCCGGAATCTCATTTATATCCAAAATTATAATTATCCATAGAATACCTTAGGGTGAGTAAACTTTTTTCCTAGGTGGTCGGGAAGGGGTCTTTATATTAGTAAGATTAAAAATTATTTTAACCCCAAAAACAATAGACAAAAAATATTTTTAGTAAAACAAATCAGGTGAGTCACTTTTATCGAACAGCACTGTATACATATATATATATATATATATATATATATATATATATATATATATATATATATATATATATATATTCTTTTCCTCTGTCCCTTCTCTTCAAAATGTCACCATCTGTTGAAGAAGTGCAAACATTTTGAGAGAATATTTGGACAACGACAAAATTTTAGAGAAAATGGAAACATAAAGGACCCTTATCCTTGAAATTTGTAGGGCACATAATGAGGAAAGAGGGCTTGGAAAATTTGATACTCACAGGATAAGTGTTCTTTTCGTTTCCATTTTCTCTAAAACTTTGTCGTTGCTCACATGTTTGGTACATAATATTCTCACCATCCTTCTGTAGAACTACATTTCTGTTGCTTCAAGTATCTTCCTCATCTGTGAGGAAATTGTACAGTATTTACTGCCATATATAGAAGGGTTGATATTACATAAAAGTTCAGTATCCTGGCTTTTGTTTCTAATGACATTTTTCTGTTGCTTAATACTTTGCTTAGGTTTTTAAAGGCATCTTTCGTTATCCCAATGCACCTTCAGATTTCAGTGTTGCATGTTCCATCCTCTTTTAAAACACTTCTTCTTGTACACGTTACCTCCAATTTGTAATTTGTATGTTGGGCTGTTCCTTTTGTTGACCTTGATGCATTCTGCCTTCTTGTAATTGATGTTTAGTCCTTTCTTCTCGCTTTCCTTCTCGACCTTCTGTAGGAATTCTTGTTTCTTTTCTGTGTCTGCTATCAACACGGCGTCATCTGCATATTTTATGTTATTAACATTGGAGCCTCAAATAATGAATTCTTTTAGGACTTCTGTTATATCTCTCAGAATCGCCACACTGTATAGGATGGATAAGTCTGGCGAGAAGACACATCCTTGTCTTACACCCCTTTCTATTTTTGTATATTTATTGAATTCATTTTCTATCCGTATGTAGGCGGTATGTTACCATTATAGGTTCTGGATTATTCTAAGATCCTTCCAAAATATGTCATGGTTACCTCGCAATGCCAACAGATCTTTGTGGTGTATATTATCGAATCTAGGAGTTCTTGCAGTATCCTTTCTGTGCCTGCTATCAACACTGTGTCAACTGCATATCTTATGTCAAGATTGGGGCGCCAATTAATGAATTCTTTCAGGATTTCTGTAATGTCTCTCAGAATCGTTTCACTGTATAAGTTGGATAAGTCCGGCGAGAAGACACATCCTTGTCTTACACTCCTTTCTATTTTTGTATATTTATTGAATTCGTTTTCTATTCAGTCCTGGGTATGACTATAAACTACATCCGTCAGCAATCGGGAGACTGGAGATTTTTTTTCTTAATTTTTATTGTTCCAAGGTCCTCCCTGACCCAGGGTGGTAGCACCTGCTTGGGTCCCAGCTATGGGCAAATAATGACCTCCAATCAAACAAAAGTACTATGAAAGTATAAAAATACATTTTAATAGTAAAAATACCAGCAACACATTTTCATAGAAAAAGACCAACAGTGCGTAGCAAAATGACCAACAATACATTTTATAATAAAATGACCAACAATACATTTTATAATAAAATGACCAACAATACATTTTATAATAAAATGACCAACAATACATTTCATCTGTAGTTCGTATTCCATCGGCGAGAACTAAGTTCCACTCAAACAGCTTCTTCCCACGAACCACTGCCCTATGAAACAGACTCCCAAGAGGATGTTTCCCTGATCACAACAATCTTAACCTGTTTAAGTCCAGAGACAACCGTTATCTTCCTCTCATTCCCATATAAACTGCCCCTCACCTCGAGTGGCTCCCAGGCCTTGTACAGAGGGAACCTTACTGTAAAAGCTGAAGACATACAAATGCGTTCAAAATATATTTAGCTGAAGCCAAGTTGTGTTCAAATTATCTAGATTTCGGTATTGAATAACCCATAGAGATGTCGATATGCCGCTAAACAAAATCAACCAACATTTTTTATCAGTATGCAGGTAGTTTGCTGCAAGTATAGGTTCTGGATTATGCTAATATCCTTCCCAAATATGTTATGGTTAACGAGCAGTTCCAACAGTTCTCGGTTAATATCCCCTCGTATTTATTCTATATCAAGTCTGATTTCCACCAGTTCAGACCTTTACATCTATGATGTGCCATGCCAAATAAATAGGCTCGAACCGTCCTTTGTATTCCGCTGCTTTGTGAAACAAAATCCCTAGAGGATGCTTCCCCGGCCATTACAATCTTAACCTTTTCAAATCTCGGGTCAACCATTGTCTATCCTACATATCCTCATAATCCACAATTCTTAGCCTCATAAAACAATACCATTTAATAAATCTCTACCTTGAGTGGCTCTTGGGCTTTTTATTAAGTGAACAATAGCGTGAAAATTAGTGAGATGATAATTTCCTAGATCAGTTCTTGGATCCAGATAAACACCCGGATTTCGACTACTGATTTTCAAGACCAGTTGGCCCTCACCAATTGGAAGATTGACTGGCTACAATTTTTCTAACCTATTTTTTTTTTGTCTGCAGCGAAATGGTCAGTTGTTTTACCATAAATTGTCTCAAGTGCCCCACATTAAAACGACCTTGTGTCACAACCTGACCTCGTCGGGGGTTGGATAAATACAAATTGTCTTAAATGAAATACGTTATCAATTCAGATATACTTATGACACACTTTGGTCAAATATAATAATATTTCGTTTCCCTTTCTTTTTACTTTCCTGAAATGTAATCTTATCCAGTTACGTCACTTAAACAAATCTCTGTCATTTTTTCCTCTTATCTACATAAAAAAAAATCGTTATAGATATAATTTATGTTGGATATTCAAGTGAAGGCTTCCGTTTAGCAGAAGGATGGCGTGTATAACTTGTCGGTAGCTGAATTATGTGCTGGTAGTGTAGCGATCATCATCGCCGAAAATGAAGTCAACGAACCAAGTTCAAATCCACTTTCTTCAAAATACGTTCCACTGAGATGAGGGCGAGTCTAATATGCACGTTCATTTTTATTCCGTCAAATCCAATACGTTCCAGTCTATGCCGAGTACAGTTTATTACAACCTTCTCCACGTGAATAACAACTTTATTTACGCATCAATAGCGCTGTTTCACGCTTAGCGATTTTTCAAAATGGATAATTGTTACAGACATTCCAGAAATCTATTTTTCTTCTTACATTTTCTTAAAAGGAATGCGTCAGCGTACTGGATGTTAGTTCGTTTGTTCAGTAGACTAGTAGATTAAGGATTAATTCATAAATCTGGTGACAAAGTAATTGTGAGTAATTTCTGTGTTAGTACAGATTTAAGCTCAGTGGAAACAGTTTTAGTAATAACTGCGTAGTACTAAAAAGAAAAGAAAAAACCACTGGATATCCGTAGAAATAATTCTCGGTCCGTGACTCCTGTGTTGTGTGTGGTGTTCTTGTTATTACTTCTCACCTCAGTTTCCGTCCTTGCTATCTTATGATAACAGCAGCATCGAAGAATGGATAAAATTAATTCATCAATTCTAATTTAGGTTGATTTTCCATCTCGTTATATAAATATCTAGAGATCTGCTTCAAAAGTGCCGTTTCGCTTCCCATTGGCTCACAGTGACTTTATATCCTGGTTGAAAGCAGCTCTTGTTTCTAATTCGCTCGCGAGACTGTGGTGTTCGTATCCTGGTCGGGACGGTTTTTGATTGCTTGGTTGAAATATGGCTTCATGGCCTAGCAATTCTGAATGCACAACTGTTTTTAGAGATGGCGAAATTTTGGTCTCCTTGTTATTTGTTTATTTTTCATTTACTTATTTTTCTATCACAACAGGGATACGTTTTATTTTATTTATTTATTTTTTTAAATTGCGTGTAAATTTAGCTTCTTTTTTATATTAGTTGAAAGCAGTATTTAAATCATCAATTTGTTTTTGTCAAACAGAAACACCTTTTACTGAAAATCTGCTCTGGACCGTAAAATAAAAAAATGCAATAAAATTAAAACATTATTTAATCAGAAAAGAGTCTTTAGCATAAATAAGATATGTTAAAGACACTATGTCAATGAATAATGAATTAAGTTGGTTCACTGTGCCGTGCTAGATAATTTTTTTCTACAGAATATATTCTGCAATTATCCATGCTTCGAATATTGCTGCCACATATGATCTGATGCTCCTGTTATATATTTAAAGATTCTTAATAAAATCCAAAGAAGAATCAGCAATATTATTCCTGACGTGGCGTCTCAGCTTCAGTCACTTTCCCACCACCGTAAAATTGCTTCTTCACTCTCCCTTTCTATAAATAATTTCTGATGGGCTATTCGCTATGCTACCTAGAATTTATTAATTTAAACTCAATACTAGATTGGCAATAAGGTTTCATCAATTTACTGTTAAATTGGCTAGATGTAACCGTAAGTTCTATACAAAGAAGGGCCGAGAAAAACATAGTAGATTGACACTACCCACTACAAAGCCGAAACAGACTTTCTCCAGACGGTTACCAATATCCGCCTTATAAACTAACATTTTGCTGCACTGAATATCAAAGCACTCACTCTAATCTAAATCAAATAAATAAACATATATTATTTATATTATACCCTTGGGATCCAATCATTTTAAATAATTACCAAGTCTCTCTGACATAACTCATCACAAATACTATCTTATGAGGATTGAGATGTAATCGAGTGGGGATCCCTTATCATAGATTGTGGAGAGAAGGTCACGAGACCTTTGCACTGACCCTTGGAAGAGTAACATGTTGATTCAATAACTCTTGAATTCTGAATAATTAAAAATAAAACGCGTTGGGTAGAATTAAATATGATATGAAACAAGTAAAACAAACATTAAAAAATAAAAGCAATGAATTAAAATTAAACCCAACAAAAGTATAATTTAACAATATTTCTACTAATGTAGTTTATTCATTCTAGTACGTTTCATAAAATCGTGCAAAATAAAAAAATATTTTTAACCCATTGGTTATCTAAGGTTAAAGATAATTTATTTTTAAAGATAAATACCAATTTAGTGATTGCGTATTTCTTTTCATTTTAATTTTTTGGGGAAGCTTTTAAAAAGGGATTGAAATAGAAATTTATAGTTGGCGACCTCTCACAGTCTACTGTGCATAAACGTTTGTCGGAGTTACCTCCTCTTAATTTCCGAAACCGCTATTGGTGGGGGCGCTTTCCGGTCTATAAATACTCGGTGATATCTTTTCTCGCCCTCTTTTTCCCATTTTTTTTTTTTTCCCGCATAGACGTCAACATGTAAATTTCTTGCGGAAGAACGCGTTCCCTTTTTGGGACACGCATGAACAATACACACACGTACGTACGCACCTTTCACTTCAATTTTTCTTGGACGTTCTCCTACACAAAACTACACATACGCAAACAATTCACTTGCTTTAAATCTTTCCTTTATTCATGTTCATCGCTCAGTAACACAATAAGATTCTATTGTATATGTAACCCTTTATTTTTAATTTTATCATTTGTTTGTATATATATATATATATATATATATATATATATATATATATATATATTTTCAATTAAAAGGTGCAAATATAATTTATAAATTCATGAATCATTCATACAAAAAAAATAAATATAGAGGTTAATGATTTAAATGGCGAGAATACATCATCGCAAACAATATAAATAAATACACCAACCCCGAACCTGTATATGAATGATATGATCCCCGTTTATAAATTCCAGTTGCATAAGGTCTTTTTAATTTTTTACAAGCTTTCGTCTGTTCCTACAGACATCATCAGGTATGGAAGTAGATTTTGTTCTTGTTTTTACTTCTCGGTAATAAGAGGACAACGAAAATAGAGATGTAATCCGAAAAAATGCTATGAGAAATGTGTTATTGTTTTGGAACGTGTGTCGCAACGCTTTTTGTATGAATGATTCATGAATTTATAAATATATATATATATACATATATATCATACTTATTATAAAACCCAGGTTGTGTGTGTGTGTGTGTGTGTGTGTGTGTGTGTGTGTGTCTGTACGTTTATATATTGAATCGGATTACCTACATTTTTCAACCGATTTCAACAAAACTTCACAAGACTACGTAAAATTACTTTGTGGTGGTTCTGAAAGCGCCAAAAATTGGAAAAACTCCATTGTTTTTGCATGAAATCAACTTGAAAACACGATTAAGAGGCATCGCGAGAATGAAAGGGGGACAACTCATATCGAGTTATACTTATTATAAAACCCAGGTTGTTTGTGTCTGTGTTCGTTTATATATGGGATCAGATTTCCTACATTTTTCAACAAACAAAACTTCACTTTTTTTTTTTTTTTTTTTTTTTTTGGCAGGTAGTGTTTCTTATTGTCTTGCACACTTTTTTCTTTATTTTTACATTCAGAATGCTTTAAAAATTCCATTTACAAGACAACTGTTTATAATAAAATTCTGTTCAATCAGTAGACTCATAACAATTGAGAACAATGTTTTTGTTTGAGTTTGGGTTTGACCAATTAGTAAAAAAAAAACCCCAAAAAAACAAACTAATTAAGACATGCGTGCCCGTCAACCTTAAACAATAATCTTTGTTAATTTTATTTTTCAGTCTTTATGATGGTCGATACTTGATCTATCTCTTACTGTTACATCCCCGGCAACGCTGGGCTCTACTGCTATATATATATATATATATATATATATATATATATATATATATATATATATATTGGTCCTTGTTGTTTCTTTACAATTTTTTACGTGGACTCATATTCCGAGTTTGCCATGTTGGTTGTGAGCATTTCAGGAGGCACAAGTGTTTATCTCGCAACACGTTATTTTCATTATGTTTTACTCAAAAAGTACGCATTATGAATACAAAATCCGATTAATTATAGCTTAAATTTACAAAGTGACTTCGAAACATGTCTCTTGGACAAATATTGGAATTTTAAGAGGTTTTTTAAATTTATTGTTTACATTTTTCGTTTATAATGACGGTTTGAAGAGTCGGTGTTGGTTTTCTAGGCGTAGATGTGTCACAAGGCTGAAAGTATGGAGTACCTTAGTGAGGATGGAACCTTTAGTGATATAAAAAATAAAAAGATCCTTATTTTAAAAAAAAAATCAAAATTAGAAAACTAAAAGTTGGCCATAAAGAAATAAAAAGATGAGAAAAAAAAAAAAAAATAAAAGAGGCCATACGATAATCCCTCCTAAAGGTCAGTCAGTTATGTGCCATGCGAGATACACGCTTAGGCGATCATATATCTTTCGATACATGACTGACGAGGCAGATTTTTACCCGCAATAGGCTGCCATTTCCTTCTGCGGTAGACCACTTGCCATCCAAGGCTATAAAACCCGATCTGTCCTGCTATTTACCTATAGCTTAGAAGAAAAAGTAGTTGCTAAGTTACTTTAATATGACAGTCGTTTTTTTACAGTATGGTGAGATTAGCAGATTGAAATAAAAATCAGGACAGATTTAGGTAGTTAAATAGATAAATATGAAGAGAATGAGATAGATAGATATGAAGAAAATGAGATAGATAGATAATGAGGAAATTGCGATATATAGGTAAATGCATAGATAATGAGCCGTATATTATAGATTAACTGTCTCATGATAGATAGATAGATAGATAGATAGATAGATAATGGACAGTATAAGATAGATTAACTATCATTCTAGACAGATAATGAGGAAATTGCGATAGATGAATAGATAGATAAGGAAATTGTAATAAATAAAGATAGATAATCTATCATTCTAGATAGATAATGAACAGTATAAGAAAGATTAAGTATATCATTCTGAATAGATAGATACATAATGAACACAGACAGATAGATAGATAGATAATCTATCTTTCTATTATTCTAAATACATTCTAGATAGATCGATAAATACATAGATAATGAACAGTATAAGGTAGATAGATTAACTATATTATTCTAGATGGATAGATAGATAGATAGATAGATAATGAACTGACTGAGATTATCTATTATTCTAAATACATAGATAATGAACAGCATAACATAGATAGATTAACTGTATAATTACAGATATATATATATATATATATATATATATATATATATATATATATATATATAGATAGATAGATAGATAGATAGATAAAGAACAGTATGATATAGATAGATTAACTGTATAATTATAGATAGATAGATAATGAACAGCATAAGATAGATTAACTATATCAATCTAAATAGATAGTGTTGTGGAGTGATTTCACAGTGGAGGCTTGTATTTGTACTAAGTCGGTCCTAAAATAGGTTCGACGTACAAAACGTTAGGAACTTGATATAATAGGTAATGACGCAGAGTAATCTAGTTGTGGTTGCTGATACTTTCGTATTCGACTAACTGTCGTCTGACATCGACCGACTCACTCGTTACTCTTACTACTCCTACTTATTATAGGTGGGAAAGTCTATTAATTATATAGGTGTGTTCCAGCATAACAGATAGATAGATAATGAACAGTATCAGATAGATTAACAATATCATTCTAGACAGATAATGAGGAAATTGTGATAGATATAGAGATTATCTATCTTCATAGATAATGAACAGTGTAAGGTAGATAGATTAACTATATCCTTCTAGATAGATACATGATGAATAGTATAAGTAAACTATATCATTCTTCCGATACATGACTGACGAGGCAGATTTTTCCCCGCAGTAGGTTGCCATTTCTTTCTACGACAGAAAGAAATGAACCCGCTCTGTCCTGCCATAGTTGGGGGCAGAAGCGTATTAGCACGTAAGTGAATGTAATGGATACGACTGGAAAGTCATTCAGTCAGTTATGTGATACACGCTTTGGCGATCATGTGTCTTCCGATACACAACTGACGAGGCAGATTTTTTTTTCCTGCAGTAGGTTGCCATTTTTGCGGTAGACCAGAACCCGGACTATAGAATCTGGTCTGTCCTGCTATTTACCACATTTTTTTAAGCGTTTCGCCCCAAGCAAGGCGGGAAGCCACTAGAACACAAGGGGTTACAGAAAATTTGGAGCAAGATCAGATAGGAGTGATAGAAGAAAGGATGAGGAGAAGGGTAGTGGATAGATCAAGGCAACTGGAGATGTCGATTGACATTACATTTGAATAGCTGGAGATTATAGCTCTCAGGGAAACTGGAATAAGGAAGGTAGTTCCACAGGCGAGAGGTGCAAGACATGAAGCTATTGGAGTAGAAGAGACGGCTACATTTAGGAGTTTCGACAGTGAAGGGATGAGAGCGGGATGCCAGCCTCGTAGGGCGCTTGAACTCATGAAGTCTGGGAACCAGCGAATGCAGCTCCTCGGAGCAATTGCCATGAAAGTATTTGTAAAACAGACAGAGAGAGGCGACGGCACGTCTGTGAGAAAGTGACTGTAGACGAGATGCCAGAGCAGGGCCAATTATATTGCATATCCGCCTCTGGAATCTATCAAGAACCCCGAGGCAAACAGAAGGGGGTCCAGACCATATATGGCAGCAATATTCCATGCAAGGGCGAATTGTTGATTTGTAGATCTGGAGGATCGATTCCGGGGAGAAAAATTTCCTGGCGCGAGCTGGGAGAAGAAGCGGATTCATACCTTTTCCAAGTAAGTGAATGTAATGGATTCGATTGGAATTCGTATCCATTACATCCCGAGCCACTATCCATTGCTCCACTGTGCCTTCCTAGGTGAAGAAAAAAGGATGGTCAAATGAGTCATATCTGTGGACCAATCAGAAATCAAGAAACAGATTTTGAAATGGATGTCTTTGTCTCGGGAAAGTGTAAAAAGAAAAACAAACAGAGACGTCCAGGCAAAAGGAACCAAAGAGTTGATGAAAGAATTTCGTCTGTTCTCCCATGCCTACATTTTCGGACACCTAAAAATCCCACAGAGGGTCGAAAGAATTACTACTATCAACTAGATACCTACTTACGTAAACATTTACAAGGACTCTCTTCTGTCTATATGTTACGAGAACTTTCTCATATGAACTCTAGTGTCTATTTTAAGAGATAACATTTTTTATCAGTACGTGCAAAAATATATCTTTGTACTAATTAATTATCTTTGCATGTATTTTTAAAAAGCCAGCCATTAGTATAGTGATTTTCCAAGCGTAGTTTAAATGTGGCACAAGGCCTATGGGACACCCAGTGAGAAACGAACTCACTATTCAGTCGTAATTGTTCCAGCGAGACAAGCTTGCTAACCATTACACCGCCTCGAGGTGCTGTAAATGATTTACTAAGCGTAGCTTAGATGTGGCACAAGGCCGAAAGTAAGGGGCACCGAGTGAGGAACGAATTCACTATTCAGTCGTAATTGTTCTAGCTTGCTAACCATTATACCGCCTCGGGGTGACCGCCAGCAATTGGTGTATATTTGTATTAAGAACGTTATACGAAGGGAGGCATGGTGGAGTGGGTGGGTTCTATAGCCTTGGATGGCAACTGGTCTACCGCAGAAAGAAAGGGCGACCTACCGCGGAAAAAAATCTGCCTCGTCAGTCATGTATCGAAAAATACAGGATCGCCTAAGCGTGTATCACGCATGGCACATAACTGACTGATATTCACTTACGTGCTAATACCATTGGGAAAGGTATGAATCCACTTTTTCTCCCCCCAGCTATGGGTAAATAGCAGGACGGACCGGGTTCTATAGCCTTGGATGGCAACTGGTCTACAGCAGAATGAAATGGCAACCTACCGCGGGGGAAAAATCTGCCGCGTCAGTCATGTATCGAAAGATACATGATTGCCTAAATGTGTATCACGTGTGGCACATAAGTCACTGATTGATCCGAAGATAATCACCTGTAAACATATCACCCCCACGTAGACACAACATTGTCATAATTATTCTAGCGAAGCAACCTTACTAACCGTTACTTATCACGTCCAAGTGGTCACGGTTGGGTGAATTTATGGGTGACATTTTTAAAATGATTAAAATAATTTTATTTATATATTATATACGGATTTTTTTTTAAATGCAGATTGGCTCAAATAAAGCTAAAACTTTAAAATTTCCATTGACTTGAAGAGAAGCGACTATATCGAATCGATAGCTGCATCTATTGCAAGGAAATTTTGTTCACTGTGTCGTGCCAGAAGGTTTTTCTCTTCAACTTGCACATTTACAAATCTAGCATTCGTCCGTGCATTGAATACTGTTGCTATATCTGGTCTGGTCCTCCTGCTGCACGTCTCGAGATTCTTGATAAAATCCAATGACCAGGCATTTTGACTACAGTCACTTTCTCACCGACGTGGAGTGGCTTATCACTGTCTTTTCTACAAATATTTCCAAGGCAACTGCTCTGACGAGCTTTTTTCAATGGGATCCTGACTACATGAATTTAAGCGTGCTACTAGATTGGCATTTAGGGCCCACCATTTTACTGTTGAAATAGTTAAATGCAACCACCACTTTTAATCCAACAGTTTCTTTTCTTGCACTTCCCGCCTGTGAAACTCCCTTTCGTTTACTTGCTTCCCTGATAACTACAATCTTCAAAAATTTAAATGCAACGTCAATCGTCTATCTTGTTGAATCTCGTTCATCGTTTGTCCTTTCCTCAATCCTCCCTATTCTTTTCTTTCACTTCCACTCCCTTTAACACCCTGCATACTAGTGACATTACCGCATTGCTTGGAGTCAAATGTTTTACACACACAAAAAAAGAAAGAAAAAACAAAACAAAAAACAAACTTAAAATAAATTTTCGTTTTTTGTTTGTTTATTAATTTCTTTAAATCGGAACAACACCGCGGTGGTACCTCGAGAAGGTTCACGCCATAACTGGGAATTGTTTTCAAAGACTCAGCAAACACACTGTTTAGGAAACCAGTGGTGAATACGAAATAAAAATAACTCTCTTTTCGCCACTGTTTTCAAATTCGCGGGCCTATGCAAAAAAGGTATTGGCTCTGGGTTGAAGAAAAAACCAAGGCAATGTTTAAAGAGCCTATGTGAAAATTTATTTTGACTAATGGAAAAGGAAGCAGCTTACAAACTGAAAAAAAGTAACGAGCTGATGTGAAATCACTTTTTGATATAAATAGGCAGAGAAAGTTGAATCAAGGCACCTTACCTTAAAGTGAAAAATATATTTTATATTTTTCATTCATGTTGAATACAACCGTATAACTTTTTTATGTAAAAAAAACGAACTCTCTCAGTTTGTTTTAAACATTTTGGTATATTACTTTGTGCCCGATGATTTAATACGAACATCTTTTCTTCTTGATACTTCATCGAAACTACAAACTTTAAATATTTGATTCAGGCAAATCAATTAAATATTTGATTCCTTTTCCTGAAACAGGCTACTCACAACTTCTAATGTGTAGATAAATTCCTTATCTTGTTTCGTTAAATATAACGTGTTTCCTTATCATTTCCCCTCAATACTTCAAACCCCAGAACCTCAGTCCTGAATTTTCAGTTCAATGAGTTGGCACTTCCAATTTTTTTATAACTTGTTCAATGCATTTTCGATTCATCTACAAGCGGTTTCTTCTGAATAAAATGATTGTTCCAAAGTCCTTTTTTTTAGAAAATATAATTTTTTATCCAGTTGGTGTTTAATTTTATCTAATGTTTGATGAATTTTTTCTTAAGAAAAATATATCAACGGGTTTCAGACTTAAATAAAACAACTGTTCATGCTTTCTTTAACTCTCCCCACATTGTTTTTTTTTATTTATTCTATATTTACAGTTACACTTAGCATCAATATTTACTTTTAAATGATAACCTTTATTTTCGAGAAATGGCTCTATTAACAATAACCTTTTCGGTTTATAAGATTACCTCTACTCAAATATCTCTAGTGTTTTTAAATGCGTTTTAGTTTTATATTTTTAAAAAGTTTTTGAACTTTAAAAAACCGAGAATTTACTGAAAAATGTCAGAAATGTGATAAAACCGACAGAGTTATCTGCCCTTTTTAGTTACCACCCCGAACAACAATTACAAGAAAATGGCTGATTCCAACGAAAGATCTCCCGTCTCAGGTAACTGAATTTCACTGTTTTTACGCTCTAAATGCTTAGAAAATAATTACGAAAAATCCTGTCGTCTTATTTTTTTTTCTTTCTTAAAATATATTCTATTTTTCCGGTTTACTTCTTTTTTGGTTGCACTCGGACTGGATTGTCAGTATCTGACGGATGGGGAAAATGAAACTTTGTTCAGTTCAGTTTAGTTTTCAACAAAGTTGTTGATGTATAAATGAAATTTAATGCTTATCCCGAGGAACCGAAACTTGATAAGGGTTTAACATCGTTAATATATGTAATATCGTCGATAAGGTTTTTTTTAACATTGATTATTAGTAAGGGAAGTTTTGATAAGTTCGACATTTGGACAAGTGTCCTGGTGTTTTACCTACAGTGTGGTCAGAAGGTCTTGTCACTCGCTACCAAAACATAACTAATGAGAACAATTGAGGGACAAGTGATACAAAGCACATGTACTGGGTTCGATTTATTCACTTTCATTGACATTGTCACACATCGAGAAGGTCTGTATGAACACCATCATTATCGTGGTGGCTATCTGAAATAGAAAATTATATTATGTAGGGCTGACAAGACTTTAAGTGGCATGGGAGTGTCTTCAACAAACCAAGATACACAAAAAATATTGCAACGAAATCCGGCAGAAAAGTTACTAGGCCTACCAAATTTTAAAACACATATTGATAAAATATTTCTCAATATGAAGCGGTTTAACTTAATAAATTATTTCCAGAACAATTACGTACCCACATAGAACTCGTTCAAGTAATTATAAGAAAAGCACTTGTATCGGATTCAGTTTATTCACTTTCTGATGTTCGAGAAGATCTACCTACATGAACATTATTATTTTCGTGTCAGCCATATGAAATAGAAAATTAAATTACAGTGTAACCCGAATATAAGAGAGTTGTCGGGACCAGAGAAGAAGTCTCTTATATCCGGGTTTGGTCTATTTTACATTAACACAGGCTCTAATTTGGGACCAGAGAAAATCTCTCATATCCGGATCACACTGTATGTGACAGGACTTTCAACCCCCCACTCTAGTTTGATGACAAAATATATTAATATAACTTTTTTTTTTTTTTTTAATCTAAATAATACTGACAAAAAATTACTAATGTTATGCATGCTCAAATAAAAAAAAACAAAAAAAAATTCTGAAAATGATTAGTAAAATATTTACGAAATTTATAGGAACAGGTCGTAATTAATTAGCTTTAGAACAAAAAAAAACCCTGTTTAATTTACAACATTTTTAGTCAATCTTCCTAAAATTTATTTAAAAAAAAATGGGAAAATGTCTCTCTCTCTCTCTCAACTCCAACTTAAGTTCAAATGTTGTTGAGTTCTTTCATCGTTTATATTGACAACTAATGTCTTCTCCATCTCTGTAGAACTTTTCCGGTTCTATTCACTAGCGAAATTGTACCAGATAGCTAATATTTTTTGCGACACTTTCTTAAGCTCTTACTTACTGCACAAATTCTTGGGCTACTTTGTTTTTTGTTTATCCAGTAATAGATGAAAAAAGATACATTTGTTAATCTAACTTCAATTGCGAACTTGCAAAACCAACTGTTGTACCTTAGATTTTCAGAACCTACAATTTTTATTACTACTACACACCTATAAACTAACCTCTGAGTAAGTAAAGTTAAAAAATATGCCACTGACACATTTATCACATTTCTTCGCAGTGAGTTTACCTAGATTTCTTTTTCCTGGAATCCAATCCGTTTCTCTTGCTCCTATAAAAAAAAATCAGATTCATTTATATTATTATTTTTTTTTTTTTTAAAAAGCATAGCATGATGCAAAAATGCGCCAAACTAAAAAAAAAAAAAAGTTTTGTCATCAAAATGTTTATTATTAAGAAGAAAGACCAAAGGATTTTTTTGATTATTTTATTAAATTTTTAAGCCTTTTTAGCACGTTCGGAATTTTGGTTAAAAAACTTAAAAATCATGTTTCGTTTAGCGGCCGACACGACGTATTATTTTTTATTTATTTTTATTTTTTTTGCGCTTTTTTCCGGTGAAAAAGACACTGATTTAGAAATTCTTGCAAAAATCAAATAATTGTCAGAATTTAATGAAACTTTCAGGACATATTCAGAAATTAATGAAATTATTATTTTTTTTTTTTTTTTTGAAAATCTTGGTAAAAATATATATACAGTGTAACCCGGATATAAGAGTGATTTTCTCTGGTCCCAAATTAGAGCCTGTGTTTAGACCAAACCCGGATATAGGAGACTTCTTCTCTGGTCCCGACAACTCTCTTATATCCGGGTTACACTGTGTAATATATATATATATATATATTTATTTTGAACAATAAGAAAATAAAAAAAAATATTTTTTTTTACATGTTACCACCCACCCACTTAATTTCATGAACACAGAATACAATATTTATTAATTACTCCAACTAGGTATTTAATTTATTTATTGAATTGATTACTTTGCAGCCAATTGAGGCCTTTGTTTATTTAAATTTACTTTGATTTTTGATAAGGACCGTGCATATTCTCCAAAGTTTGTGGATGGAAAACCCTAGAGGGTTTTTCAACGAGGGTTGAAGAATTTCAGGGGAGAGGAAATTCTTTTACTTTTTCTTGTTTTTATTCACAGAATTTTGTTGATTGAATTACAATCCCCTGGCATTCTATTGAACTTATTGTTTATTGGAAGTCTGCTACAGTTTAATTAATTAGTTATGCATTTTTTTAAACTAATTACTGTACCTATTCAAGTTTAAAAATCCATCATTTTCTATTGCTGTTGAACTTGTAAAACTGCAATATAAAAATAATCCATTGTAAAATGTTTATTTACTAATATAAAAAATAAAATGACAATTTTCAATAATATATGGTTGCTTATTTGGGGTTTCCCGTTTGAGAGGGGCAATCTTCGAAAGGGTGGGACTGACGTTCGGACTTAGGGTGAAAAAAGGGTGCATTTGAGAACCACTGCTGTATATAAAAAAATTTTTGTTTTGCTAAAAATTAATTTTGACAACACCCAATTATCATATAATTCTTATAAAATAAAATTAATATGGGTGAAGGCCAAGGGGATTTTCCGATTCTAAATTTGGTAATTTTTTTTTTGTTTTCACTTTTCGGAAACTCCCCCTCCCATTTTATTAATTTATTATTTAATGAGTAAGTTGCAATAAAGTGTGCTATAATTAAAAAAAACTGAAAACAAAATTCACAATTCTATTAAAAAAAAATAGATATCTTCAAACCTTTTTTTTTTTTTTTTTTTTAAATTTTAAAAATCCAAATCAAGAAAAATATTTAAAAATAAAAATAATGTAACTTTACTAGACAATAAAATAATTAAATATGACGGTGTATAATTATCTTGAGGTCGAACTTTAATCAGATTCCTTCTTTAATCTTTAGCACTCTGTATTACTTCCTTTTCCACTGAACTCTTTTTTTAAGGGCTTTCAATTGCAGTAACCTTCTTGTTGATTTCACTCATGTGCAGGTTTTTATACCCTTTGAATTTATGTGACTAATAATTTGTCCTGTGTAGAAAATAAAGGTAAAAAGAGAATTGACGCGACACAGCAAGAGAAAACAGGACAACACCAAACTTGAGTGGAAAAAAGAAAAGGTTTATATCAGAAAGAGGAAGAAAAAAAAAAGGGAAGATAGAAAAATTGGGTTTAAAAATCATTGCAAAAAAAAAAGTTTTTTACGAGGACTTTCTGGTGGCAGTAAAGTTCGTTCGGTAACAGCTGTTCTCACTTTTGTTGCAATGTCGGAATATATTCGTCTTCAGGTTGAAGAGGGGTTCAGTTTTCGGATGCTTTGCTGCAACTGTTGGGACAACCTCTCATTCCTATGTTGCATTCTTAGCTACTCCATTTTCGGACACCATGTGGCTGCTGGTTGAGTTTTACGGAGCTAAATTTGTCCGTGTTGACTTGTCGATGGCCCAGGAAAAAAGAGGCCGTGATAAGCTGCTTTCAGCCCAACCCAAGGGCCAGTAATAACGACCCCCTACAAAGGGAGGCAATTCATTTATCTATATAATATTTTCAATACTCAAAAGGTATGTTCTGTAGCCATAGCAGTATATGACAACACAACTATGAAATTCAAATTCAAAGATCAGTCACCTTCAGTAGCAGGATAAGCTTTTTGCACAACAAATGAAGTCATCTACAGAGTGGTAAAGATTAAAAACAAATATTCAGGTTAAACCTCGGAGAAATAACATTTTTTTAAAAATAAAATGACTAAATTAAAACTAATAATGCAATGCAATATTTATCATTTACCAACTTATAAAGAAAGAAATATGAACATTTTTTTATTCATAAATTTATAAACATTTACTGAATTAATTACAATATGTGAAACAAACTATAAGGAAATCATCAATTACCATTTTATAAAGTTTGAAACAATTAGCCAATATTTTGTCAACCTTTCCAATAAACAATCTAAATAAACAATAAATGTGGGAAAAAGTTAAAATAAAGCCTAAAGATGTATGGAAAACCAGCAGTGTAATAATCAAGAATTTTTTTTAATTTATATTTAAAACTAAATTTTCTTTAACTTTCAATAACCAATAATTAATTTTTTTTTTTTTAATCTATACACATTTATTAAACATAATGAATAATTTTATTTTTTATACTAGTTGGGGAGAAATGAAATTATAATACTCCCTGATATCAAATAGTAGTCTGTCAACACAAGATGTCAGAATGATGTCCTTTTTGTATATCCATATCAAAAAAATTTGTAACAGTTGCTTAAAGATGAAAATAAAATTCTTTTAAAAAAGGTTCACACTTGAAAATGATATTAAACTTTGTTTTTTAAATCTTCAAATATGTGTTCATCCAATAAAATAAATTCTTGTGATGAACAGCAACAGAATGAATTTCAAAATCACACTGAAAAATTACAAGTGGTTTAAAAAAAAAAAAAAAAAAATAAATAAATATTACATTTAGATTCTTTTCTAAAAGAAAAGGTTTTATTAAATTATGGAAGCACCGATTCTCAAAAACAGTTACTTTTTCGAGTTTTAATGATTTGTTTTTGGTAAGATGTGGCCGAAGTTTTTTTTTGTATGTTCACAATCGTTACTTCATAAATTTTTTTTTTTTTTTTTTTTTTTTTTATAACTGTAAAAACAAATTATTTATCTCCCCCCCCAATTTAAAGTATACACGTGATATATAAAATGGACAGGGGATTTTGGAGTTATAACTCATTTCACATATAGAGACTGAAATTAATGCATTAATCTGGTAATGCATTTTTTTATTTTTTTTTTTTTATGTGCGGATGTTGTCACTACATAAACAGTTTTAGTACAAGGTCATACAAGAAATGAACTCACTTGCAGATTGATATTAAACTTTTTGTAAATCTTCAAATATATGTTCATCCAATAAAATAATTTCTTGTGATGAACAACAACAGAATGAATTTCAAAATCACACTGAAAAATTACAAGTAGTTTTTTTTTTTTTTTTTTTTTTTGGATTAAGTTTAGATCCTTTTCTAAAAGAAAAGGTAACTATGGAAGCACCAATTCTCAAAAAAAGTTACTTTTTTGAGTTTTAATGACTTGTTTTTGGTAAGATGTGACCAAAGTTTTTTTGTATGTTCACCCTTGTTACTTCATAAATTTCTTTATTTATTTTTTCCCCTTATTCTTCAGGAATTGCTCTTAACTGTAAAAACAAATTGGTTATTCCCCCCCCCCCCCATTTAAAAGTACACGTGATATATAAAGTGGCCGGGGGATTTTGGAGTTATAATTCAGTCTACATATTGCGACAGAAATTAATGCATTAATCGGGTAATGTGCTTTTTTTTTTTTTTTGTCTTTGCGGATGTCGCCACTACACAAAACAGTTTTAGTTTTAGTACAAGGACATACAAGAAATGAACTCACTTGCAGATTAGCTCATTTATTTTCATTTTCTTGCAATTATTTCTTTGATGTAAAAACTCTATATAATTACCCAACTTAATGAATTCGTAACGGTGGTTACTGATTCCATTATAGGTAATTATTTCTGCCATTTCCTTAAAGATTGGCATTGGTGGGGAGGGGGTAGGGAAGGACATCCTTTTAAATATGGAGCAGGTTTGGCATGGTAGTCTAATTTGGCAGACATTTCTCCTGGCATTGTGTAAATTTATATCATTAATGCCATGATCACATGAGTTCTGTAATTCCTTTGAGTTGTAGGGGCATCACATGTACTGCTGTAGCAGTGTTGCTTCCTGGGCAAGGTAATCTGATAGAGCCCAAGCCTTTCCAGGCAGGTTTTCAAAACAGTTTTCCCATCTCCTAGACTGGTTGATGCCCAAGGCTATAGAACCTTGCTTGACCTGCTATTTAACCCATAGCTGTTGTTGTTGTTGTTGTTGTGTTTTTTTTTTTTTTTTTTTTTTTTTACCCCAAGCAAGGCGGGAAGCCACTAGGACGCAAGGGGTTACAGAAAAATTTCAAGCAAGATCAGATAGGAGTGATAGAAGAAAAGGGTAGTGGATAGATCAAGGCAACAGGAGATGTCAATTGACATTTACATTTGAATAGCTGGCGACTATAGCTCTCAGGGAAACTGGAATAGGGAAGGGAGTTCCACAGGCGAGAGGTGCGAGACATGAAGCTATTGGAGTAGAAGAGAGTCCATGAATGTTTGTTTATAAAGAAATGGCTGAGATTACCATTACCAGAAGATAGTTAAAAAATTATTTTTAAACACACACAACACATATATATATATATATTAAATCCATATCAAGGCAGTAAAGCCACTAAAGCACAAGGGGCTACTGGGTGTGGAAGAATTAGGGACAGAAACATTAATAATGAGAGAAAAGAGTAATCAGGAGGACAGTAGATAGTGATTGACATTGCATTTAAATTTTTTCTGATTAAAGTTGGCTGGAAAGCATGGAATCAGAAGGGAGTTCCACAAGCAAGAAGTGCGAGAAAGCAACTGTTAGCATAGAATTTACAGCTTTTAGCCAGCTCAACTGTAAATTGATGAGATCTTGATGCCAGTCTAGTGCTGTGATTAAATCTATAAACTCTAGGCACCATAGCGAAGAGCTCATGCGAAAAGACATAGGCAACCTTGCAGCGGTAAGAAATTGACTGAAGCTGAGCCGCCAGATCAGGACCATTAATATTGCTGATTCTTCTTTGCCTCTTATCAAGGAGCTCAAGGTATATGTGACAGCAATATTCTAAGCTTGGATGAATGGTAGCAGACCTAGCAATGGATTCAATATAGTCTCTCCACTTCATATCAGCAGAGAACCTGATCTCAAGAAGGTGTAACAAGTCAATGTTCTGGAGGTTAGCATCAGCCATGCTGATGTAAGGGTCTCTCAGATGATTAATAGCGAGGTTGTATATTATGCTATAGCTATAAACTGTTAAATGAGTTAAAATAGATCAGTACTATCAAATTACATTATTAGCAAATTGAAAAATAAAGCTTCTGAAATATTTTGAAGTTTTACCCTTATCGTGTATATGGTAAAATCGAGTTTTTGATTTGGGTGACCTTTTTCAAGAAATAGAGAGAGAGAGTAACAACCAAGGAGAAAGAGTGAGTTAAATATAAAGACAGATATAGATATATGTATACAAAAATTATATCACACATAATAGAAATCTAAGATTACCTCATTTGAATAGCTTGTGTCAAAATAGCTATTTGAATGAGGTAATTTATATGCTCTGTTATAATAAATACATTGAACTCTTTTTGATCAGGTTTAATATTTTATATTATTAGGATTCGATGGGATTATATACTAACAGATTATTACCTGTGTGTGTGTGTGTGTATATATATATATATATATATATATATATAATATGATTGGATTGAATCCAACCAAATATGTTAGCTCTATCTCTGATATTGAGCGCTTTCCAATAGGTATCGCGCATATATGTAAATAATTATATATATTTATTTATATTTATATACACACACTTTTCACACACACACACATATATATATATATATATATATATATATATATATATATATATAATGAACTCTCCCATCGTTGATCAATGTGGGCTGATGACCTGCACCTACTGGGGGGACCTTTTTATGATGTATTAGGGTCAGACCACTCAGTTTCTAGGAACCGACAGCCAGACACCAGCACATATGATCTGATTCTAGTAGTGAAGGTTTTGTGCAGAACCAACCACGCTTTTTGAAGGGCTGAATACAGAGACCTAGTGCCACAATTTCCCCAAATGATCCTCAGCAGGTTTTGAATTCAGAGTTCTCCTTCTACACCAGTTGCCATCCAAGGCTATAGAACCCAGTCTGTCCTGCTATTTACCCATAGTTGGGGGGGGGAGAAGAGGAGGATTCATACCTTTCCCAAGGGTATTAGCATGAGGCATGGTTGAGTAATGGATAGCGGCTCGGATTGAGAAATTGGAGAGCCAAGTTTGAACTCTAGTCGAATACATTACATTCATATATATATTTCTGTCTGATAATTACAAAAGCATGAAACCCAGGGTTACAACCTAATATCCATACACCTGAATATATATATGCATGGTACTTAGTAGAAAGTGCTCAATATCTGTGATAGAGCTAGCATATCCAGTTGAATGGATAACAGTTTGTAACTCCAGGTTTCCCACTTTTACCATCTTCAGACAAACTTTTTAAAAGTGGATCCATTTATGCCTTATTATTTGGGTGTGTGGTGGAGGTGGGGAATTTTCTTCTTTTGTTTGTTTGGGATAACGCTCTCGCATACATAGATACACATACAGCTGTATGCATTTTAGTTCGTACAAACACACACATATAAATAATCTGAACATGTCTAATGATGCGGATGACTGATCTGAAAAATGTCAAGACCTTTCCGACTGTTCCTTGTTAAGAGAATATTGCTACACATGTAACGCTACAGTCTTAAGGATATTTTGTAATTTCATCTATGCTATGTTAGGCCTACTAAGGAGATCCTCATCACCAAGCATATTCACTGATTCTTTCAGACGTCTAACACTCCAGTGTTTTTCTATATCTGGTATTTTCATTTCATTCTATAGAAATGGATCATTACTCTTTTTCCCCTCCATACATGATCAGCCATGCATGATTTCATTGTCTCCCCCTTCACTACAACCTTTTGATGTCACCCTCACCCAGTCTTTCTTTTAGATGGTGGCTTATTTCCCCTCTATATTCTTTTCTACAACTGCAAGGAATATAGTCCACACAGTTCTTGATCATGTTCTCTCTTGTTTCTGGTTTTACTCAGCAGAGATTTCTCCATAAAATGGAGCTGCTTGTAAGTATTGTCCTGATGTTGTATGGTTTGCAGATCTTAGGAATCTAGATATATTTAATTTTGAATTTTTTTTTCGCTCTTAATCAGAAAATTTTTCTTTTCAGTGGGAACTTCTGACTCTCTTGATAAAGCCGTGGTTACTTTCGACATACCTGAATTAAAAGTCGATTCTTTTCTGTGTTGGCTAAGGAGTGGAAAACGTACAAATGCTGACGATGACATCACATTTGGCAATCGGTATGTGTTCTCAACAACTTTTTAAATATACAGTTGCTTTCCCCTTATTTCTCGGAGTAGTGAACCAATCAACTTTACAACAGGTACCTGAGACCATGGAAGGTGTACTGAATCGAAATTATTTAATTAGAAAAGCTTAGATTACTTTTATGAATGAGATATTATAGACACTATTGTCTTAAAATTTTTTTTTTTTTTTTTTTTTTTTTTTTTGAAGAATAATGAATTTTTAAGAGAATTGTTGTTTTTTTTTTGTTTCGTTTTTTTGTTTTGATTTTTTGTTTAGAATAATTTATAGTTTTAAATTTTTTTAAATTCTACATAAATTTGTACCTGGTAAGTTATATTGATATTAAGTAAATATATATTTACAATATTTACTAATCATAAATAGAAAATTCAGCTCCCCTCCCCATTATTTTAAAAAGAGTTTGAATTTTTTTTTTGTATATGTGTAAAAATTTTTGTAAATATGGATGTCCATACATGACATTATCAGAAAATAACAGTGGTAACTATAGTAAAATTAAAGCCAAAGCACCTAAAATTCAATAAAACATTAGATTACTAGAATTAGAATATTTTCTTAAGATTTTAAGAGTATTGGGTAGTTAAAAAAAAAAAAAGTTATATAAAAAGGCACTCACATTATATTTGTCAATAATTTTTACAGATGCACTCTTGCACCAGATGCAAATTAATTGAAAAACCGCTTTAGTTTCCTTTCTTTCACCATACGGTCAGTTTCAGACCTACAGGAGTGACAAGGTGTAATCAATTTCTATTTTTTCCTCAGATTAGGTCATTTGCAGTGGTGTGCATTAATATGAATCAATTTTCAGGTGTATGATGAAATTTGTTTGACCTTGAAAAATATTGTGTCATCCGTGATTGCATCAGATTTTTATCCCGCCCAGACACTATTGTCTTGACTGTCAATTAGTTGTCCTATTCTCATTGTCTATGATGGACGTTACTCCAAGGAAGCATACAAAAATTGTAATACTGCACGAACACACTGGCAAGTCTTACCAGTGAGCAAATCAAAGTACTTTAGACTGGCTTGGAAACACCAATTGAGAATCTGTGGTCAATCTGCAAGGAACAACTTTGTGGAATAGACATACGAAGTACTAATATGTCCACTGGGTCATGTTTCATTGGAAAAATACGAAAAAAGTAAATAATAACGGAATTATTCGTTTTGTTTCAATTAATTTGCACAAGGGTGTAGATAGATGAATAGATATGAACAGGCTGAGTTAGATCAACTGGCCTGGAAACTCTCCTGATTTAAATCCAATTAAGAATCTGTAGTCAGTCTGCAAGGAATGACTTTGTGGGATGGACATCCGAAGTACTAACATGTGCCCTGGGTCATGGTTCATTGGAAGAATATGAAAAAAAGAGTCAATAATAATGGAATTATTCGTTTTGTTTCAATTAATTTGCACAAGGGTGTATGTCTCCTGTAGAAAAACTTTTCTAAACTTACAACTGTCAAGATATTGTCAACATCGACCTCTGTGTTAAAAAATGCTTTTCTATTATATTTTAAATGAAAAGTAAAAATTTGTTTCAAATCAGACTATTGAAATTTTAGATCAGTGAGTATTCCTCAAATAAAGATTCTGAAAAATGTTTTATTTTTGAAAGATTTTTTAGTAAAGCGGATTTGCTGAGAGAATTGTAAATATGGCTAAAATCAGTGATTTTGTTTGTTTGTTTGTCTTTTTTGTTTGTTTGTTTGTTTGTCTTTTTTGTTTGTTTGTTTGTTTGTCTTTTTTGTTTGTTTGTTTGTTTGTCTTTTTTGTTTGTTTGTTTGTCTTTTTTGTTTGTTTGTTTGTCTTTTTTGTTTGTTTGTTTGTCTTTTTTGTTTGTTTGTCTTTGTGTTTGTTTGTTTGTCTTTGTTTTTGTTTGTTTTTTTTTTGTTTGTTTGTCTTTTTTTTGTTTGTTTGTCTTTTTTTTTGTTTGTTGTTTTTTTGTTTGTTTGTTTTTTTGTTTGTTTGTCTTTTTTGTTTGTTTGTTTGTCTTTTTTGTTTGTTTGTCTTTTTTGTTTGTTTGTCTTTTTTGTTTGTTTGTCTTTTTTGTTTGTTTGTCTTTTTTGTTTTGTTTTTTTTTTGTTTGTTTGTTTGTCTTTTTTTGTTTGTTTGTTTGTCTTTTTTGTTTGTTTGTTTGTCTTTTTTTTTTGTTTGTCTTTTTTTTTGTTTGTTTGTCTTTTTTGTTTGTTTGTTTGTCTTTTTTTTTTTTTGTCTTTTTTTTTTGTTTGTTTGTTTGTCTTTTTTTTTGTTTGTCTTTTTTTTGTTTGTTTGTTTGTCTTTTTTTTGTTTGTTTGTCTTTTTTTTTTTTTTTTTGTTTTGTGTTTTGTTTTTGTTTGTCTTTTTTTTTTGTTTGTCTTTTTTTTGTTTGTTTTTGTTTGTCTTTTTTTTGTTTGTTTGTTTTTGTTTGTCTTTTTTTTTTTGTTTGTTTGTCTTTTTGTTTTTTAGTAATTTAAAAAATAAAAAAACGAACTCTCATTCCAATCAATTTAAATTTGCTTTTCTATAAAGCAAAGTATTTTGCTTATTGGAAATATTAAATTTAATCAATTGACTTAGAATTAAAACTAAAATAAAAGCTTCCAGAAAGATTTTTCATTTTTAAAAATTTATTTTAATCTTTAGGTATCACTTTTCTTTGGAGGTGTGTGTGTATATACAGGATGTCCATAAAGTTCGTATGCACTTTAAAAATTTATAACTTTATTTGTATTTGCGATAGGAATAATTTGTAAAAAGGATTAGAAAGAAGTAAATTGATATTTTTTATGGTTTTATTGAAATTTTATTTCTGTTTCCACATGTCTGCCATCATTAGCAATACAAAGAGTAATACGATTTTGCAGTTCATGGAAAACATTCACCAACTGATTTACAATAATGCCTGAAATCACATTCGTTATTTTAGTTATACTTAGGTCCATTAAATTTTATAACATTTTTTACAGATTATTTTTATCGCAAATACAAATAAAGTTATAAATATTTTAAAGTGCACACGAACTTTATGGACACACACACATATATATATATATATATATATATATATATATATATATATATATAATCTTGCCCGAGTACTTCTGAATATTGCTACATTTGTTTTCAAGGATTGTTTCATCTATGTAACTTGTTTTGATTAATTTGGGTTAATTCAAGCATTCTCATGTTTGAAATTTGTTCGAGCAAACGAAAATAACGCTAAAATTAACCAAAATATTTGGGGTGAGGGATAAAAAAAAAATAGCTGTTGTAAATTTACTGATTAAAATGACTAATTCAGAAATCTGAAAAAGTTAATAATAAAAATTGGAAAGACAGAACTTGATATTATTCAGCAAAAGATGTTTGAGATATATATATATATATATATGACACTGAGGCAACAGTCTGTTTCATGTTTGAATGCAAACTTTAGATAAAGATTGCTGTTCACACACACACACACACACACACACACATGATCCCTGGTATTAAGCACTTTTACTGATTAATATAGCATACCATAAAACTATATTATATATATATATATATATATATATAAAAATAAGATTAATGAAATAGGCTAATATTTTCTTAAGTTTCAGAAAAGCATATTTTATTTTTGAAAGATCTTTTTAATAAAGAGAATTACATTTTGCTGAGAGAATTGTAGATATGGCTAAAATCATCCATTTTTAACTTTTTTTTTTTTTTTTTTTTTTTAGCTCCTTCCATTCAATTTAAATTCATGTTATAATGCAGCAAATCTATTAGCTTGAAATTAATATTAAAATAAAAGCTTCAAGAAAGATTTTAATGTTTTTAAAATTTATTTTTGTGTGAGAATTGGTTGGAAGCACACAGGAAAAGAAAAAAAACTATATACAAGTCCAATAGGCAAATCAATTCCGCACTTATCTCTATTCCTCAATCTCAAGTACGCCACTCCTTGTCAGAAATGCGACTCCTTTTCAATGAGCGTACTGTGCTTTTATGCACCTTACCCAGGCATCACTCGGCCAATAAAAATGGCTACAAGCAACACCACCACTTCCATCCACATGAAGTGCTGCCTAATTCACCTTTAGTCCAAAGCTCACCTATTCACCATCTCCACACTCCATTGCAAAACATACGCATGCCTCTGGCTGGCTCTTTTGGGTTGCCAATGTAAGACTCTGCTACAATTTTAAACCTTGCATATCACTTTGGGGTTATGCACTGAGGTAAAAACGTACTGATTTTACAACCTGAATTTTTATGGATTCATGATAGGTGCCATGGTTAAGGATCCCTCCATGAAAAACAATCTCCTTGGGTATAAAAGGTGAGTTCAGATTGGAGGAATTGGTGCATCTATCTTCTTGAAATAGCATTCAACCGGTTGTATTGGGTTACATGCTATCAGCTATAGGAATTAATCATTCTCTTTTCTCTTGCTTTTTGTAAACATTGATATTGAAATTTTTCTAAGGAAATAAATTAAATTTTTCTTCTCTTTCAGGTCATTTGATTTCCAACTAACAATAAATGCAAAAAAGGCAATAAAATATAGATATACTGTGAAAAAACTTCCTGGTGAAATTATCCCTCACAAGTGTGAGAAAAAGGTATGTATATTCTTGGTGCTGAGAGATAGTGTGCAGGCATAGACATTGGTCATGGACATTGAAATTTGACATTGGACATGGTCATGGACATGTATATTCTTTGTGCTCAGAGATAGTGTGCAAGCATTGGAATCAAAACTGGATGATGACTGTCAGCTCCACATCACTATTAAATCTGCAGAGAGGTTGGTTGTGGGGGGCATTCTGCAATATTCATAAGTATTTCATCCTCATCTTTTGGATATAAGTGGCTACACAACTGCAGTTGCATCGGCTTCAATTTTCAGTTGGTCATTTTCCTGTTACCATAGTAGGATATGACAACACTAGTGGTGGAGTAATAGATAGCGAATTGAGGAATTGGAGAGTCAAGTTCGAATTCCAGTCAAGTCCATTACATTCAATGACATGCTTGTTAAAGGTATGGATCCTCTTCTCCCCTCCCCCCCAGTTATGGGTAAATAGTAGGGTAGACTGGGTTCTATAGCCTTGGATGGCAACTGGTCTACTGCAGAAAGAAATGGCAACCTGCTGCAGGAAAAAATCTGCCTCATCAGTCATGTATCGAAAGATACATGATCGCCTAAGCATGTATCATGCTGGACACATAACTGACTGAGTGCAAAATTCAACCATACTGTTCTCTGGTGATCATAGTTGCATGCAGTGGCTGTACAAACATTTTTTTAAGCTTTTTACCCCAAGCAAGGTGGGAGTGCCACTAGTACCCAAGGGGTTACAGAGAATGAGAGTAAGAGTAAAGACACTTGATAGAGGAAGAGAAGGACAGGGAAAAGATCAAGGCATCTGGAGATGTTGATTGACATTGCATTTGAATATTTGGAGATTATAACTATCAGGGAAGCAAGTAAGAGGAAGGGAGTTCCACAGATGGGAAGTACGAGACATGAAGCTATTGGAGTAGAAGAGACGGCTACATGTGACAGTTTCGACAGTAAAAGGTTGGGACTGAGATGCCAACCTAGTAGCACGTTTAAATTCATGCAGTTTGGGAACTAGCGAAAGTAGCTTGTCAGAGCAGTTACTGTGAAAGTATTTTTAGAAAAGACAGAGGGAGGTGACGGCATGTCTGTGAGAGAGCGACTGTAAACAAGATGCCAGATCAGGGCCAATCATATTGCATATCCTGGATTTTGTCAAGGACCTTAAGACGAACAGCAGGGTCTCCTGACCATATATGGCAGCAGTATAAAATCACTTACATACGGTGTCCTAAACGTTAAAAAATTAGGTGGAAGGCAGAAACTGGTCCTTTCCTGTTCTTTGGTTTAGGGCTAGAGCTTATTTTTAGTTATGCTTATGAAAAAAATAAATTTTTCTCTCCATAGTTTATCTCACATATTTATTTATTTGTCCGTGTTTAGAATATTGCTGCCACATACGGTCGGGTGCTCCTGTTATATATTTTGAGATTCCTGATAAGACCCAAAGAATCTGCAATGTGATTGGTCCTGACCTGGCATCCCAGCTTCAGTGGGTGGTAGCACCTGTTAGGGTCCCAGCTATGGGTAAATAATGAACCTCAAACTGGGGTCAAAACATTCAGTCAGTTATGTACTATGCCTGATAAATGATTAGGTGATACATGACTGACGAGGCAGTTTTCTTGTAGCAGGTTGCCATTTCTTTCTGCGGTAGATTAGTTGCCATCCAAGGCTGTAGAACCCAGACTGTCCTGCTATTTACCCATAGCTTGGGGGGAGAAGAGGAGGATTCATACCTTTTCCAAGGGTATTAGCACGTAAGTGAATGTATGGATTCGACTGGAATTCGAACTCGGTTCTTCTGTTCGAGCCACTGTCCATTATTCCACTGTGTCTGAAAGTATATAAATACAGTTTTGACTATTTTTCTGAGACGAGGTATCGTAATTATTTACATTATTCATATTGTTTGGACTCTTGTCCTCATCTTTATTGTCATGTTCACGACATGGTTAGATTCAAGTGATGAAATAAAGGGTTCAGTTTGAAATTCCAATTATCTGAAGAAGGTCAGAGCGTACAATGGCTGAAACATTGTGAACATGACAATAAAGATAAGGAAAACAGTCTGAACAATGTAAATAAATATATTTTTGGAGTAAGAATACCAGCAATACATTTTCATAGTAAAAAAAAAAAAAAAATTACTAAAGCTTCTAAAATTTTGGTATTAAATGACCCATAAGTAGTTGATATGCCATTAACCAAACCAAACTTTACACCATCATAATGTAGATTCATGAGAGCAGCTACTTTGTGGAACAGACTCCTGCATGCGGGCTTCCCGGAACATTTCAATTTTGACCTCTTCAAGTCAAGGGTCAGTCTTTGTCTATCCATCTTGTTCTCATAATCTTCACTTCCTACAACTTTCTCTTTCATTCACATCACACACCTTTTTGACTATAACTCTCTACCCTGAGGGGCTCTTGAGTCTTGTATTTGAATGATCCTTCATATAAAAATAAAGTTCATTTCTTTTACTATTTCTGTTATGATTATTTTAATTTTTTTGTTATTGTTCATTCAATACATGGCACAAGAGCCACTCAAGTTAGAGGGTTACTGAATGATGTTTTATAAATGTAAGAAGTAGAGGTAATATTTTGCAAATAATTATTACCAGCAATATATTTAAAAAAAAAAAAAAAAAAATTACCAAAAGTAAAAATCTTGTCTGCATTAAATAACCCACTGAGGTTGATATGCCATAAAACAAAAGAAACCAAATCAAGCTAAGAAATACAGATTATGAGGATATGTAGGATAGATAATGGTTAACTCTGGATTGAAAATATTAAGATTGTAGTGATCAGGGAAGTGTCCTTTCAGGAGTTTGTTCCACAAAGCAGTAGCACTTGGGATGAAAGATGTGTTGGCGGTGTAATGGATTTTGGCTCAGAATGAGAAATTATTGTGCAGAGTTCAAATTCCAGTCAAATTTGCTGCATTCACTTATGCACAAATATCCTTGGGAAAATACGAACCATCTCCTTCCCCCAGCTATGGGTTAAATAGTAGGACTTGTGTCTGAAAAAAATTAAAATAATATAATAATTGTGCTTGTCCTTTTTTCCTTAGTTTGCATGACCAACATACCCTGCCAACACCTCATAAATAACAGATTATTCTGTTTTGATTGTGTGAAAAGACAAAAGACATATCAAAGATGCTTTCTTGGTTTCAGTGAGAAAAGTGAAAATTTCACTGTCAATTTCAAATCATTTCATTTGTACCCCCTTACTTCTTAAAATAACAACCATCCTTTGTACTTATGATTGCTATTGTAATATTTTGTTGAAGTTGTTCAGTTCAAATATTTAACGATGTGATAGGGGAATTTCCATGGATATTTTATTGTCATATGAGCTTGCTCAATCATGAACTGAAGAATCAAGATTCATCAAAAATTTAAAATAGAAAAACTGAAAATTTCACAATTAAAAAAAAAAAATCATTCTAAATAAAAAAGAAAGTTTTGGACTTCAGTAACCTACAGAGGGTTGATAAACCATAAAAAATGAAGCCATCAGTTTTGGGAATTCCTTTTTCCAGTGGAATATGAAAAGAATAGGGATGGTAAACGTGTACCTGGCCTGGTGGGTTGTAGCTGTGAAGATCTGAACTGGTGGCATTAAGGAATGTAGCCCACCTGAATATTTTTACATGGAAATAGTAGTAGAGTAACAAGAGTTTGTGATGTTTCAACTTTGGGATGGTAGGGTGGAAATTATGTGTAGTATTTTATTGATTTATTTTTTTGTTTTTCTTATTTTCATCTATCTATTTTTCAGTTTTACAACAAAAAAGTTGTCCTAAACCTTGTGAAGGAGAAAGAGGAGTCCTGGGAAGCATCTCTGTCATCCAGAGGCCTGGACCTTGAGTGAGGTGTGAAAAAATGAGGTGGTTCTTTTCTATTTGGTATTTTGTTATTCATACCATTTTGGTTGAGAAAGAAAAAAAAATCAGAAAATGTTTAACCTGCTGGGCTTAATGTGAAGCCATTTTATTTTTTCCTTCCTTTTTTTTTTTTCCTTCCTTTTTTTTTTTTTTTTTCCTTTTTTTTTTTTTTTTTTTTTTTTCCTTCTTTTTTTTTTTCCTTTTTTTTTTTTTCCTTCTTTTTTTTTTTTTTTTTTTTCTTTTTTTTTTTCTTTTTTTTTTTTCCTTTTTTTTTTTTTTTTTTTTTTTTCCTTCTTTTTTTTTTTTTTTTTTTTTTTTTTTTTTTTTTTTTTTTTTTCTTTTTTTTTTCCTTCTTTTTTTTTCCTTTTTTTTTTTTTTTTTTTTTTCCTTTTTTTTCTTCTTCCTTCTGAATAATATCAGCATCATAATGTATATAAACTTTTGAAACATTTTTGCCTTTTGTATTTTGATTTATTTTTTTAAAAAGATGTCTGGCATAGAAGATGTAAAATTTTTAAGCAAATAAGAATTAGTTTATTTTATTTATTTTATTTTTTTTTCAAAAGAATGTCAAGGGCGTAGAGTGGGGGGTTAAAATTTTGAAACAAATAAGAATTAGTTTTTTTTTTTTTTTTTTTTTTTTTTTTAAGCATTTCACCCCCAAGCAAGACAATAAATACAGTAAAATGAACAGGGTTCCTGATGGAGAAAATATAAGAAAAAGAAAACATGAATAATGGAGAGAGAAGAATGAACAGAAATTAAGAAAACAGAAAATAATGATTAACATTGTATTTAACTTTTTGAAGATCAAACTTGACTGGAAAGCAAGAAGCCGGAAGTGAGTTCCACAAGTGAGAAATTATTAGTATACAACTTATAGATATATCTACCTATTTCAGCTGTAAATTGACATGACCTTGCATCCTTTTCATACTTAATTTCTACTTTCATTTTAGTTTTGTTACTTTGCCAATAGGAATCTGCAATGTTATTGGTCCTAACCTGGTATTTCTGTGTGCCTTTTTTATCAATATTTCTACAGTAATTGTTTTGATAACTTTTCCTCGTTGGTACCTCTTCTTTACAAATTTAAGTAGATTGGTAGCTAGGTTTTATAATTTTGCTGTTGAAATTTCTCATTCTATTCTAGTGGTTTCTTCTCTCGCACTTCTTCCTTGTGGAATTCTCTTCCTGTTGCCCACTTTCCTGTCGGCTACAATCTTCAAAAATTTAAAAGCAACATCAATCATCATTTTCTCTTTCTTTGAATCCTATTCTTTTTATCAGTAACCCACCCCCCTTGCGTCTTGCTTGGGTTGAAATTGAAAAGAAAAAAAAAATGCGTCTATTAAGCTAAGTTGAACATTGCCTTATAAATGCAAATCTTTCTCAGACTGAGGAGATAGAAAAATGTTTCAAGAGTCTGAGAAAAATTTGTGTTTATAAGGAACTATTCAACTGTGCTTGATCGATGACACACTCTATGGCCGAGTTGGTGTAATGCACATTGTATCTTTCACAGTTTCTCCTGTGAAAGGGGATGCTGGAGAGGGCATGTTTTTCTTTAATAAGATTTCTTGGATATTCAGGCTGCTAGACGAAAATAAATATACTGTTTAATAAACCAATGAGCATTGGTTAAAACTACAGTTTAAGTAATCTAGATTAGACTGTAATACATTTATTAATATTTGTCTATATCTCTGAGATGAGGAATCATGATTACTTGCATTATTTACATTATTTGGACTGTTATCCTCATTTTCATTGATATATTCACAACATTTCGGCCATTGTACACTCCGGCCTTCTTCAGGTGATTGAATCTCTGAGATGAGGTATTATGATTACTTGCATTATTTACATTATTTGGACTGTTATCCTCATCTTTATTGCCATATTCACGACGTTTCGGCCATTGTACGCTACGGCCTTCATCAAGTGATTGGAATTTCGAACCAAAACCTTTATTACATCCACTGGGGTAGATTGTTCTAGTTTCACATGCCATGCCTCTTCAGGGTGTCTCGGTTATTTCCCTTTAACTCAACTATTCAGGTTTTTGGTTCACCACTACTGTGGCCTGGTATTGAACTCACACCTCTTTGGGTCTTGTCACTGAATGTAACTGGCCCAGTGGATAAAGACGTTAGTTAGATCCAGTGATTAGACCAAAGAGTTATGAGTTCAGTACCAGGCCACAGCTGTGATTAACCAAAAAATTGGAGAGTTCAGTTAAAGGGAAATAACTGAGACATTTGTAAGATTCCTGGCACGTGGAACTAGAACAATCTAACCTGGTGGATGAAATAAAGGGTTTGGTTTGGTCTTCTTCAGGTGATTGGAATTTCAAAGTGCACAACGGCCGAAATGTTGTGAATATGGCAATGAGGATAACAGTCCGAATAATGTAAATAATGCAAGAAATCATATTAATGCTATTATTGTTTTTACTATATAACCATTATTATTGTTTTTACTATATAACTCTTATTTTTGTTTTTACTATATAACCATTATTACTGTTTTTATCTTAGTTTTACTTTTAGTCAGCAATGTGTTTTGTTTTTATTACCATTATTTTTATTTATTTATTATTATTTACATGTTTTGATTTTTTTTTATTATGTTTTTATTAGTATCTTAATTTTATCACTGCATATTTTGTTAATTTCGTTATTGATTTTCAGACAAAAAATAGTTACCTCCCTTGATCTTCAAATGTCTTTTAATAAGTGTTCATTATTAAATTAAAATTTATAATTCCTATTTTCAATGTTAAATGTTGATCTGGGCCCAAATTCAAATCCAAAATTAAACTACAATTCATTTAAACACTTAACAATTATAACCCACACTAACAACAAAAATCTCACAATAACTAGAAATATTAAACAAATGGTGTCACCCCCCAAACTTGCACATGAAGAACATTCAAATCCTGCCTCTCTGGATCATCTTATGATTGCTTTGCCATATCCAATATATCTTTTGTTTGACTGAATGAGTTAGATAAGTACCTTTTTAATATCTATATATTACATTTATTTTGAGATTACATATACATACAATTAAATTTTATTGTGAACAATAATACAAAAGTCCTTAAATTTTATCATCGCAGGTGCTCAAACTGTTTTCCATCACAATTTACACAGCTTTGAAGTCTACCTCTAACGCTTTGACAAACTTTTTTGCACAAGTCTTTTTGGGTATTAAGTTCCTGAAATGCATCTCATGTAATTTTTCAAATCACAGACACTTCTTGGTTTTCGAGTATAAACTTTGCTCTTGAGTAATCCCCAAAAGAAGAAATCAATTGGACTTTTTTGGCTAGTCCATTTCTCAGGAAATGTTTCAAGATATTCAGTTGTAATAATATAATCGATACATAAACCTATTCCACATACAGTCCACCTACTTTTGGACCAACCTGTATATATAAAAATGAAAATAAGACAGATATATATATAGTTCTTGATACTTATCAAAGACTAACTAGTTTCACTTGTCAGGGTCCAGACAAGAATATTGTATTATTGGAAAGTTTAGCCAGTTTAATTTAATGATGACATAAAACAAAGTAGAGAAAACTTAATCAAAAGCTAGACAGATTTTTATATACAAAAATAATTTTTTTTCCTTTTTGTTTTTTTTTAAATCCCACATTGGAAAAATAAGTTGAAAATGTAATATTTATTTAGACTAACTTTACCAGTTTCACAATTCTGTGAAATCGTAGGAACTATGAAACCGGTAAAGTTAGTCTAAATAAACATTCTGAAAGACTCCAGTTACATTTTCAACTTATTTTTCCTATATATATCTGAAGTTGGGGATGTTTAGTGTTACTTCCTGTAAATATGTAAATTTTTTTTTTTTTTTTAAAACAAAGCATTCATCAAATATTCTGGTTCTGCATGCATTTTTTTTTTTTTTTTTTTTTTTTTTTTGCTTTTTTTTTTTTTTTTTTTTTTTTTTTTTTTTTTTTTTTTTTTTTTTTTTTTTTTTTTTTTTTTTTTTTTTTTTTTTTTTTTTTTTTTTTTTTTTTTTTTTTTTGCCTTTTTTTTTTTTTTTTTTTTTTTTTTTTTTTTTTTTTTTTTTTTTTTTTTTTTTTATTTTTGCCTGTTTTTTTTTTTTTTTTTTGCCTTTTTTTTTTTTTTTTTTTTTTTTTTTTTTTTTTTTTTTTTTTTGCCTTTTTTCTTTTTTTTTTGCCTTTTTTTTTTTTTTTTTTTTTTTTTTTTTTTTTTTTTTTTTTTTTTTTTTTTTTTTTGCCTTTTTTTTTTTTGCCTTTTTTTTTTTTTTTTTTTGCCTTTTTTTGGCTTTTTTTTTTTTTTTGCCTTTTTTTTAAGTTACTGTTATACTTTTTTGAACAGAATTGAATTTTTAACATTTATTTTTGTTTTTTAATTAATTTACATTGTTTTTATAGAAAAAATCTATACATTTTTTTTTTTTAAAGTTTTTAACACATTGACTTAAAAAAAATCTTTTAAGATATTCGTTTCTGAAAGATAATTTTTAGTTTTTTATATATATATATATATATATTTTTTTTTTTTGTGTGTATATATATATATATATATATATATATATATATTTTAAGGTGTGCTATATTTATGGGGTAATGTGCTTGATATCAGAGATATAACTTATGTAAATATAAAAGTGAATATTGTTTGATGTGTGTAGCATGAAATGGACTGTCACCTCTGAATGTTGACTTCAATGTTCACTTGTGTGTGTGTGTGTGTGTGTATGTGTGTGTGTATAAAATAATGGATAAACGATCTGAGCTCATCTCAAAATGCAAACATGAAAACAAATTTTTACTACGTTACTTAAAAATAGAAAACTGAAATGAATAAATACGAATAAACAAAATATTAAAAAAAAACAAATAAAATAAATTAACCCAAACAAATTAACAAACGACTCCTGTTAGAATAGACAAAATAGAACAAATAAAAATAAAATACATAAAACAAGAAAAAATAATCAACCCAAATAAATAAAGTAAATAATAATAAACAAATTAACAAACCAATCCCACCAAAATAACCGTTAGAATAGACTACAACAACCAATCCAAAAATTGGACGTAAAAATAGCTATAACTACTATATAACAATAAAGAAAAAAAAACATTACTACGTTACTTAAAAATCAAAAACCAAATAATAAAAAATAAGTAAATAAATAAAAACAAATAAAAATTAATCCAAATAAATAAATAAACAAACAAATTAACAAATCCGCTCCCCCCACTGCTAAAATAACCGTTAGAACTAACAAAAATAAGCATAAATAATAAAAAACAAGTAAAAATAATCAATCCAAATAAATAAGTTAAAAACTGAACCGGCAAAATAACAGAATAGACTACGGTAAGCAATCTAAACATTGAACGAATAAATAGCCTTAATTATCTTCCCAGACCAAGACTAACTATTAAATAAGCGACCTCAGCAAATCCCCCCACCAATTTTTTTACTTTTACTTTTTACCAATTTTTTTATTTTTAAACATCAAAAACTGAAACGTATAAATAATACAAAATGAAAAACAAGTAAATAAATTTATCCAAACAAACGAATAAATAAATAAATAAATAAACAAACAAGCTACACCTGCAAAAATATCCCAAATAGATTACCCACTATGCACTACTGACCCATATATATATATATATATATATATATATATATATATACACACACAGTCAAGGAAAAATCCAACATTTGTGGCCTGACGATTGCGCCTAGCATGAAACAGCCTGTCGCCCCTGAGTGTTGACTTCAATATTCACTTTTATATTTATATTTACATATGATTTATCTCTGCTATTGAGCACTTTATTCCATAAATATAGCACACCTTATGTCTTTCTACCTATCTATATCTATATATATCATCTATCTATCTATCTATCTATCTATCTATCTATCTATCTATCTATCTATATATATATATTACTGGTATTTCAGTTTGATCAATTTTTTTATTTTTTAACTTGTAAATTGTAATACTTTGACATTATTTCATTTACCTACAATATTGAATACATTTTTTATGTAATCCATTAATCAAAATGGGATGCTAAAAAGTCAGTGGCAACTTTTCAGTACCTGATCATATCACAAACCCACAGTGGGTTGCTGAAAATTTCTCTGTTTGCCTAATCCACTTTGCAAAATCTGACCAACCTTGGTGAGGCTGAGAACTTTTCACAATTTTCTCATATTTTAACCATTTATTCTTTTTACTATTACTGCCACTACTCCAACCACCACTGTCAAAGTAATAGCTTTTTTCTGGATGGTGGAGGTGTGTTGTTGTTGTATTTTTTTTTTTTTGTTTTTTTTTTGGCTTCTTTCTTCATTTCTAATGAGAAATTTCATGAGAAATGTCTTTTTCTTTCTTTACAACTGTAAATAAAAAAAAAAAATAAAACAATCCCATTCATATGATTTGGGATGAAAAAACAAATGAACAAAAACATATACATAATAAGAATATGGTTTTTTTTTAAAAATCCACCTGTTTTGAAATAAAAAAAAAATATATTTTTATTCCTTTTTATTCTTGCAAAGAAACTAAATAAAATGTGTAAAATTTTCATAATTTACTTTATTTTTATTTTCTTTTTTATTTTTTCTCTTTTCTTTTTTTTTTTTCTTTTTTTTTTTTTTGTTTCTTTTTTCTTTTTCTTTTTTTTCTTTCTTTTTTTTTTTTTTTTTTTTTTTTCTTTTTTTTTTTTTTTTTTTTCTTTTTTTTTTTTTTTTTTTTTTTTTTTTTTTTTTTTTTTTTTTTTTTTTTTTTTTTTTTTTTTTTTTGTTTCTTTTTTTTTCTCTTTTCTTTTTTTTGTTTCTTTTTTTTTCTCTTTTCTTTTTTTTGTTTCTCTTTTCTTTTTTCTCCTCAAACCAATAAAATGAAATACTTTGACATTTTTTAAATTTTTTATTTTAATATTTGGATTTGGTCTTTTGATATAAAAGGCATGCTAAGAAGTTAGTGGCAACTTTTCAATACTCTATCATATCACACATGCAGCAGGTTGGCAAAAAGTACTACCTAATACACTTCCCAAAATCTGACCAACCTTGGTTAGGCTGAGAATCTTTTGTCATTCTCATTTTTAAGTTTATTATTGTTGTTTTTTCCTGCTACTCTCCCCGCTACTTGTTTCTAGCAAAGAAATGAAATAAAATCGCTGACATTTTCATAACTTACTTAAATTTTGAAAGCTGTGGACACTAATAAAAAAAAAAAGGTGAAGTTTAACAGACATACCTGAAAAAAAATGTATTAAAAGGACATTTATTCTTTTTAAACTAATCTTGTTCTATGAGACACACACACACAGTAAATTGCTGATACCCATTGATGAGTAGATGGATAGGTCCGCCCATGAAACACTGGAGTCAGGATGCTGAAGTTAACATCAATCAAGTGACAAACTTTTACTTAACACATTAACACACATATATATATATATATATATATATATATATATATATATATATATATATATATATATATATCAATTGATAATTAGTAGGGATAATTCCAAGGAGGACATTAATCCACTGTAAGTAACAGATCAATACAATAATAAGTAAAGACAATCCTTAAAAATCCATTTGGTTAGAATTTATTTCATGAATATATTTAAATATTCATCTTTTCAGACCCAAATTTTTTTCCCCTAATAAATTGAGTCAATTTATTCACACAAAAGGAATGCATTTTTATGTATCATCTGTACTCATTTTATTTATATATATATATATATATATATATATATATATATATATATATATATATATATATATATATATAAAAGTCTGAATATTATTGTAAAAACAGTACTACTTAAGACTAATATGGTGCTGAGCATTTGTGGGTGAAGAATAAAACATTAGTTGATTTGTTTTCCTGCCACTTCTTGGATCATTGTTATAAAGAAATGTCCTCCCTGGGGTAATTTTGACAGGATCCCATTTTGATCATTGTCAATGCCATTAGTAGGGGGGAAGTATGGACAACAAAATGAAAGAAATACTAGTAAAAAAAAAAAAAAAAATATTCTTGTATCTTTTGTTTCATTGATATAAAAAAGCATAAACTGTTGAAAGAACAAATTTTTTTTTTTTTTAATTTTTTTTTTTTTCATTTTATTTTTGAAAGTATTTCAAATGTTTTTTAAATTTTTGTTTTAATTTTTTTAATTAAAAAACAAACTTTTAATTAAATATTTCTAAATTTGTAATCTTAACTTTCTCAAAAGAATTTTAATCTTTTAAATTTACAAAAAAAGTTTTCAATATTTTTTTTTTTTTTTTTTTGATAAAATAAATTCTAAAATTTTAATTTCATTTTAAAGAAAAAAAATTACCAAAATGTTTTTAACATTTTACAAATATGAGATACAGCAAAAAATATTTGTTACTAACTTTATATATATATATCTTCCAATTGTTAATTTGTTATTTATATCTGTTTATTGTTTGCAAGAAACAAAAACAATTGAAGTCAAAAGAACAAAAACAAAACAAAAAAAATTAAAAAAAAAAAAAATCTTTTGAATAATATATAAGATTATCCATTACCCTAGTTGTGTGCTTACATATCCAAAACTTATATTGAAATATCTAATTATATATATATCTTCTTTTTTTTTCTTAATCATTTCACCCCCAAGCTAGGCATAAAGCTTAAATAAAGGTGCAAGGGGTTATTGAGAGAGAGAGAGAGGAATTATGATGACGGTTGGCATTTAATTTAAATTCTTGAAGATCAAAGTTGACTGGAAAGCAAGAGGCCAGAAGAGATTTCCACAAGCGAGAGGTGCAATAGAAGAAACTGTTAGCAAGGAACTTTCAGTTACATCTAGCCTCTGATGAGACTCTTTCTGAGATTAGGTATTATCTACACTATTTACATTATTTGGACTATTGTCCTCATCTTCATCGCCATATTTATCACAACGTTTCGGGCGTTGTACGCTCCTGCCTTCTTCAGTATTTGTCTCTATTTCTGAGATGAGGTATTATGTACACTATTCGAACTATTGTCCTCATCTTTGTCGCCATATTTATCACGTTTCGTCCGTTGTATGCTCCTGCCTTCTTCAGGTGGTTGGAATGTCGAACTGGACCCTTTATTTCACTCACTAGGGTACTGTTCTAGTTTCACGTGGCATGTTTAATGGATGTCAGTTGTTAATTCCCCTCTGAAAGTTCTCCACTGCCTTAACCGGGTATTGAACTCCTACTCTTTGGGTCCTGTCACTGGATCTAACTAACACTTTTATCCACTGTGCCATGTGTCCTTGAGGACATGTGTGTATAAATTTCTGGGTATTACAGCAAAAATTGCAATATGAGCACTGGTAAAAAAAATGGTTGCTGAAGACATTACGTTAATAATACTCGGAAATTCATACACAGATGTCCTCAAGGACACATGGCACAGTGGATAAAGGCGTTAGTTAGATCCAATGACAGAACCCAAAATTCCTGGTTGTTATGCTCACTGCATTTTGGCTGGTACATTCACCAGCCTTCTTCAGATGTCTGTTTTACGCCACCCAAAGAATGTGAGTTCAATACCTGGTTAAGGCAGTGGAGAACTCTGAGAGGGGAATTAACAGGAGATAACTGACATCCATTAAAAACATGGCACATGGAACTAGAACAGTCTACCCCAGTGAGTGAAATAAAGGGTTCAGTTCGACATTCCAACCACCTGAAGAAGGCTGTAGAGTTCAATGGCCAAAATATGGCGACAAAGATGAGGACAATAGTCCAAATAATGTAAATAATGAGACTTTGCCGTCAATCTAGTACTCCGCTTAAATTAGTAAAGTCTGCATACCAAAGAGGAATATTCAGAACAATTTCCCTTATTTATAGAAAATGCACAGGGAAGCTACGTTATGATGTTAGGAAAGTGACTACAGCTGAGATGCCAGTTCAGAACCAATAACATTGCAGATTCTTAGAATCTCTAAATGCATACTAGAAGCATCAGACCGGATGTGGTGGCAATATTCAATGCATGGCTGAATGGTAGACTTATAAATGTGAAAAATGTATTACTTTTTTAAATTTAAAAAAAAAAATTACATTTTAACCAGTATTCTCATGCTGGTTGTTATGCTTACTGCATTTCGGCTGGTACATTCACCAGCCTTCTTCAGATGTCTGTTGTATGCCACCCAAAATTAAACAACTATCTTGTTTTTAAAAAAAAAAATTCATATAAACTCTGGTTAAAGTGTAGCTATTGTTGACTTATGGCCATATATGTTGAAATATGGTCAAGCAACATTGAGACTGGTTGGTGTCTAGATGGGTGACTGCTTGGGAATACCAGGTGATGTAAGCTTTGATGTACAGCTGGTATAATGAATAACAGATTGTAAATCAGAAAGTTGTTTCAATTCCAGTTGGGTTCCTTATATTCATTTACATGCAAATACTTGGGGGGGTATTAATCCACCTCTTCTCCCCTCCCGCTATGGGTTAATTAGTAGGACTTTGTAAGAATTTTTAAAGATAATGATTTACCATCTAAAAATATTTTCTGGCTTTAAATAACCCACAAATGGTTGATAAGCTGTAACTAAACAAATCCATCAGTTGTGAGTTCAATCTCCGAGTCGGGCAATGCAGAAATATCTTCAGGTCAATGGAAGAAATGAAGAAAAAGCGCTAAGGCAAACAGACTAGAGATAATTGCTAGGAGTTATCTCCCCTAAGCAATGAAAGCTGAATGAGAACACTCTATCCTATAGATTGAATAAAGTGTTTGGTTCAAATATCGAACTGGATAGCAATAGAAAACCAATAGAAAAAGAAAAGCACAGGAGAAAACTAGTAAAATATACAATCAAGTATTTAGTTCAATTACCGTATATACTTGTGTATCGTGTGGCTTTTGAAGCTAATTATGAAGGGGTCACATCATGCAAATGATATAAAATTAGCATATGTATTACTGGTCTTGGTTATGCTGTTGACCAAATTATATATCTATTTACAGTAGTCAAAATTACAGGTGTATTTAAAATAAACATGATTTTGATAAAACTAATGTTTTATATAACTATATCCATTAATAATTCAACCGATTTCAACAAAACTTCACTTTTTTTTGGCAGGTAGTGTTTCTTAATGTCTTGCACACTTTTTTCTTTATTTTTACATTCAGAATGCTTTAAAAATTCCAATTACAAGACAATTGTTTATAATAAAATTCTATTCAATCGGTAGACTCATAACAATTGAAAACAATGTTTTTGTTTGAGTTTAGGTTTGACCAATTCTTAAAAAAAATAACTAATTAAGACATGCATGTCTGTCAACCTTAAACAATAATCTTTGTCAATTTTATTTTTCAGTCTTTATGATGGTTGATACTTGATCTATCTCTTACTGTTACATCCCCGGGCAATACCGGGCTCTACTGCTAGTTTAAAATAAACGATTTTGATAAAATTGATGTTTTACTTAACTGTATCCAATAATAATGCATGCAATATTCACATATTAGTATTGTATTATAAAATACAAACAGTGAATATGCATCTTTTCCATTGTTTAAGTTTATAAGATGCTTAGCTGTTTCGCATTAGGTTGTTTAGGACTCTACGCATTTATGCAATGAGTATAGCGTTACTAATGATACTTTTATCATTCTCTTTTACTTATTTAATTAGAAGATGTGATAAAGAGAGAGAAGAAAAAAGGTTTATTGTAATTTGGTCTCTCAAAAAAAAAAGAACTCGCATGATGAAATAATGTTTTTATAAGTGAAAATTTGGGTGTCACATGACATGTGAGATTGCATGTTACAAGAGTATATGCAGTTGTTCAATTTCCCTGTCGAAAGTAATGTTTCGGTTGCTTTTAAAAGACAGCATCTGAAATAAAGAACAGTTTAATTTTTTAATGAAAAGGCAAAGAAGAAACATGTTACACTCATAATTAGAGCAATTGACTAAGTGTAGCTTAGATGTGGCATGAGGCCAAAACTATAGAACACTCAGAGTAGATCAAAGTCACTTCTCAGTAAGAATTGATTATGCAAGACAAGATGGCTGACCATTACACAATGGAAAATTATAAATGCACAAAACTGATAAGTAGTTACTGGAGCCTGGCAGCTAATCTCACCTTTGATCTATCTTTAATAGCTCGGTCAGAAGAAAACCAGATGATCATATTCAATGCCTTCAAAACCAAACTCATGACAGTCCATCATCATCAAACGAACCCTGAATTTTCACCTATCGCAATGAACAGGCATTCTCTCAATAAGGTCTCATGCCTTGAGCACCTATTGAGACCTAACCTAGGTCAAAGTGCATCCTGGGTAAGACGTTAAACTACGTCCAGCAGCAAGGCCTCTGATCAGGAGGTTTTGAGGAGCATGGAACCACCTCTTAATTGCTGGTGTTCCCAGGTCCACCCTGACCCAGGATGGTGGCACCTGTTAACCTCCCAGCTATGAGCAAATAGTTAACTATTTTGAAAAATAATTTTTGAAAAAAATTACCTGCCTACAATTTTAAAAGAAATATATTACCAGAAACAGATTTTTCACAAAACAAAATATTACCAGCAATAAAAATTTTTGTTGGCATTAAATAACCCATAGACATTGATATGCCGTTAAACAAAATAAACCAAACTGATCTAAACCAAAGAATACATATTCTATTCATACGAATCTATCCTAAAAATGTTGTCGGCATTAAATAACCCATTGAGGTTGATGTACCATAAAACAAAATAAACCAAACCAAACCAAGTCAGTCATACATACTAATAATTTTTTTTTAATGTAAAATTTTGTTTTTACTTTCTAATTGGACACAAACTGTTGCAATGATCTAATATACAGGGTGTCCCCCAAAATTTGACATCAGTTTAAAAAGCAATTATCTTGAAAACTACTAAGTCTAGCTCAATGAAATTGAACAGTTTAGGTGTTGAACATCATAGGTTTATTATGGGACCAATTTCATAAGTTTTCAATGTGTGCACCGCCTGTGACATGGCACATGTCAAGTTGATAGTTAAGCTCTTGCCACACATGCTATAGCATGTCTCTGGTAACATACCCCCAGAGAAAGAAGTCACATGGCAGGAGGTTTGAAGACATAGGCGTCCATTGCAGGAACACGTGATCAGTTTGTCTGGAATGTCCAAACCATCTGTCAGGCAGGGTGGTGTTTAAAATTTAAATTTAATTAATTAAATTAAAATTAAATTAGGTAATCTTAATTTTAACTTTTAAGTGGTACCACTTCAATCATACAGCCATTTGTAATCCATGATATGCATTCTTAGAATGTGACATAGACTTTTCAAACACCATATATTTATAGAAAAGACACAAAAAGGAAATCTTATGGCAGTAGGAAAGTGGCTGAAGCTGAGATGCCAGATCAGGACCAATGATATTGTGGATTCTTCTTTGGAGTTTATCAAGGATATACAAGGTGTCCCCCAAAATTTGACATCAGTTTAAAAAGCAATTATCTTGAAAACTATTAAGTCTAGCTCAATGAAATCGAACAGTTTAGGTGTTGGACATCATAAGTTTATTATGGGACCAATTTCATAAGTTTTCAATGTGTGTACTGCCTGTGACATGGCACACGTCAAGTTGGTAGTTAAGCTCTTGCCAAACACGCTGTAGCATGTTTCCAGTAACATTAAAAGGTACGGAAGTGATTCTCTGCTTGAGTTTGTCAATGCTAGCAGGAAGAGTAGGGGACATAGACCTCTCTCTTCACATATCCCCATTAAAAGAAATCACACAGGGACAGGTCCGGAGACCGTGACGGCCATTTCATCATAAAACTGTCTTCATCTTCACCACGACCGATCCATTTCTCTGGCAGATTCTCATTAAGATAACAAAAATAAAATATTTAATATAAAATCTTGATCTGTTTCTATATATTCTGTAAAAAATTTGATGCTATTTCAACAAGAATTACCAAAATTATTGGCCTGAGAAATGATGACAATTTTGGGGGGGGACACCCAAGAGACCGGCTCTTATGTGGTAGCAATATTCTAAACGTAGTAGATGGTAGACTTATAAACCGCAAGAGAATTCCACAAGCGAGTAGTGTAAATAAAGAAACTTTTAACATAAAATTTACGGTTACATCTAGCTATTTCTATAAGATCAGGAGACCTTTTTACCAATCTGACACTGTGCTTATATCATAAAGTCTAGGTACCATGGTGGAAAGTTCATCTGAACAATTACCAAGAAATTACATCATTTAAAAAGCAATTATCTTGAAAACTACTAAATCTAGTTCAATGAAATTGAACAGTTTAGGTGTTGAACGTCGTAAACTTATTCTGGGACTGATTTCATAAGTTTTCAATATGTGCACCACCTTGTTCTCCTTGCAGACATTTCGGGGCTTCGCAAGAGTTTTTCACAAACTTGCTCGACCTTCTCTTCTGATTCTGATGATGGTCTATCAGATTCTTTAGCCCTGCACAAGGAGCCTTCCTCTTTAAATTTTTGGTACCAAGTCCAAATTTGTTTGCCAGTTGGTGAAGTTTTTCCAAATTTTGCATTGAAGGCACGCTGCACTGTCGTGGGTGAGTGTGTGCAAGCATATTCCAAGACACACAGTGACTTCTCTTTGGGAGTAAACAGCATGGCTCGACTTGAAAACGGAACAAAAAATAAAACATTAAATATAAAAAAGTGATGATTCTATACATTCTGTGAAAATCTTGAGCTTATTTCATCAAGAATTGCCAAAATTATTGGCTTGCAGAATGATGTCAAATTTTTTGGGACACTCTGTATAATAATAATAATTACTATATTTTTGAGCAAGCAATGTCTTTAGCAAAACTAATATCCTAGTGAAGAGTATAAAAGAAAACTAGTAAAATAGTTGCCTCCCTTTATGGGTGTAACAGTCAATGCCATTGAGGTCAAAGGTCTGTTCAATTAAATATGACATCACAAGTACTAAAAGCAAAACTGCTGAAAATGAATGAGGTAGGCCTTTTTTTTTTTTTTTTTAAGTGTCGAATACTTTTTAAATTGCAATTAAGTTTATCCTGGTAGTACTGTAGGTTGGGATGCGAGGCAAGGTTGAGTTTAAAGTAGGACCCTACACAGATAGATGTAGTTAATTCTAGAAGTTCTTTCGTGCCCATTTACTTTTTGGGGGTTTGCCTCTGGTATTAGATTAACCCTGACTCTACTCCATTAAATGTAATGGGGGAGGTACTGCTTACGGGATGGATCCCTGGAACTGAATTGAATTTTTTTTTTTTTTCTGCATTGGGTCTGAAGATACACAATATTGGGACATGCATTGAAGATGGAATTTTCTAGCCTCCATTTTTTTTTTTTCTTCTTGCTTTATTCAAAGTCAATGAAATGTAAGCCATGCATAGTTGAAATCAATCATGCAAAGATGAAACCGTTCTGGTAATCTTCTGCAAGATTGGCTCATTAATCGCTACTTCATGGTGTCATACTGTGATATTTACTGTTATGGAATTAGTCTCACAAAACCACCAATAAACTATTTTTTTTGTTCTTTGTTAGTTTTAGGTCATGCTTAGCAACTTCTCATTTCAATTTTTGATTTTGATTTTATGCTTCAATACTAATTAAATAAAATTCAAATTATTAATACTTATTAAAACTTTATTTTTTTAAAAAAAAAATCCCAAAAAAACTGAGACTCACTTCATGCTTAAAATGTCTTTTATTTTTTAATTAAGCCGAGCCTTGTCATTTTTATGATCTTCATGCTTTAAAAAAAAACAAACTTTATCAATAAAGGGAAATATCTGCCATTTTTTAAATATTAAAATTCATTTTCTGAATTCTGTGAGTAGCTTCAATTTTATGAACCAGTTTAAAATAACAACATAAAATTACAGAATTTCAATACACTGGAATTTTTTTGCTGACGTGTTTTGAAGTTATCGTTTCCTCTGCCATTTAAAACTCTCCCTAATCTGTTTATATTTATAGTGCTACTACTGTGCATTACATTTTACCAGAATGAAATATATATATATATATATATATATATATATATATATATATATATATATATATATTTTAAAAATATGATTCCAACACGTTTTATAAGAGTTCTCATGTTTCAAAACATAAGTTTAAAACTTCAATATAATTATTTGATTTAAAGTACTAAGCTCTGTTTCATCTTCAAGCAAAATTTTTTTTGGAATCATTCAAAAAAAAAAATTTGCTTGAAGATGGAACAGAGCTTAGTACTTTAATTCAATTTAATTCAAATAATTATATTGAAATTTTTGGCTCTTGTTTTGAAACATGAGAACTCTTATGTAGCGTGTTGGAATCATATTTTTAAATATATAATTATATTTATGCTCTACTTTTGTATCGAGCACTATTTTATAAAAATAATAACAAAAATACTAAAGAACTTTGGATTATTTACCTAACGAGTTCTTTCCTATTTTCTATATATTTTTCACATATATATATGTATGAAAATTTTTGTCTGATTAAACAGTAGAGAAGACAATATTTATGAATAAAAATGACAATAGGAAAACTAATAATTGCTGACGTGTTTCGTCCAATGTATATAGATATTTAAATAAGATCACTAAAGTTAAGCAGTGTCTCTGTTGGTCAGTACCTAGATGGGTGACCACTTGGCTATACATATACTGTATGTTGGATTTGTTGTATTTACTTATGTACAAATACTCTTGGAGAAAAGCATGAACCCACCTCTTCTCCTCCCAACTATGGGATAAACAGTAAGACTTGTTTCACTAAATAATTACCAAAAAAAAAAAAAGTTCTCAGACTCTAATAATGTTTTCTGGTTTTGATAAGCAGGTAAAAATGAATTGGTCAATTCTGCTGTCATTAGTTGTTTTTTTTTTGTTTTTTTTAATTATTATTACAATGTTTCAGCTGCTGTATGTTGACCTTCTTCAGGTCCATTTTTCTCTTCAAAAACAAAGTTCGACAATTGAAGGACAAAAGACAGTGTTTTAACTTCTGAATCCTGTTTCAGTGTTCAATATTTTTTTTTTTCTTTTATTTCAACTTACTTTCTCCTATTTTATTTGCTACTGTTATCCTATATCGCCTGCTGTGCACTTTCGGTTTTCTTGGGTCAGTTTTATTTTTGAATATATCAGACCTTATTTCTAAAATCATAAGTGACGATATGCAGCATTTGAAACATTATTTACCTCCGGACTATTGTCCTCATCTTTGTCGTGTTGTTATCATCACAGCCATTTCCTCAGAGTTCAACTACACACTGCCTGGATTGAACTCACAATTACTAAGTCACCAAATTGAACGTTTTAGAGCAATAGCCTAGTGTGTTAAAGCGGACTGTTCAGCACCCTCTTGTAAAAGCCTTCTGTTAAATGCAAGGGTCTGCAAGAAGCAAAAGCTGTTAATTTAAATCTTTTTTTTTTTTCTTATTCATCTTTAATCAAATATTTTAATAAAATTTTTTCTTTGTATTTTGCAAATAAAATTTGTTTTCAAATATCTATTTCTGTTTTCTTGTAAATAAATTCAAGCCTTCACATCCATCATATGATACTGATGTATACATGAATGAAATATATATATGTCTAAAGTTCGAATCCATTACATTCACTTGCATGCTAATACACTTGGGAAAGGTGTGAATTCTCTTCTCCCTCCAGCTATAGGTAAATAGCAGGACAGATTGGGTTCTATAGCCTTGGATGGCAACTGGCCTAGAAGGACAACTCTGAATTCACAACCTGCAAAGGGTCAATTGGGGACCTTGAAGCATGCTAATGCACCAGATGTCTATTTATCGCTTCAAAAAGTGTGGTCAGTTCTGCACAAAACCTTCACCACTATAATCAAATCATATGTGCCAGTGTCTGGTTGTCTGTTCCTATGAACTGAGCAGATTGACCTTCATACGTTGACTACGACGGTAGAGTCCACCATATATATATATATATGTATGTATATATATATATGTATATATATATATATATATATATATATATATATATGTATGTGTGTATGTATGTGCATGTGTATGTACACGTATGTCTGGGTGTGTGTGTGAGTACATGCCTAAGTGTATGTACCTACTTGTATTGTTTTTTTGTGTGTATTAGTATGTGTTTTAAACATAGAAATATTTGGTCCTTGCTAAATAAGACAATCTTTATATTCACCTTCATATATTTATATTTGATTCCTAACCTGGAGTCTATACTAATTTTCTCAATTACAAAGCGGCCCTTTAAGTAAACTCAATTTTATTTTCCTTCGTCCCATCTCTCTCCCCCACCTCTTCTCTTTTTTTTTTTTCCCCTACCTCCTATCCTAACTTCTAATTGTATGTGATGTATGTATGTCACCACGAAATGTATCTTTATGCATTAGACATCCGTCGACTTTCTTTCTCTCCTCTTTTAAATTCCCCACCCCACCCACATCTCCTAAAATTCTCTCTGTTAAGGTTTCATGTCCCTCCTCCCCATATTTACTCTTTCTCTAAATTCGTTTTTGATTTCCGGAGTTGTTTTTTTTCTGTTTTCATTTTGAATTTGTAGGTCTGATGATTTGGATCGTATTTATAATTCCAATGGAATAAATTATGACCATGGAATATTAGTGTTTAAGCCTTTTTATTATATCCTTACTCTGTCCTAGACATTGAGTTCTACCTGGATCCTTCCTCTTGGAAAAATTTTTTCTGAAAAATATACATGTATGGGAATTTTTTAGATATATTTTTCATATGTATGTATATTTTCCACTAATATTATCAATATATATATATATATATATATATATATATTTAAAAATAAAATATCAATTGATGATTAGTAGGGATAATTCCAAGGAGGACATTAATCCAAAGAGAGATCAATGTAAGTAACAGAGCAATATAATAATAAGTTCAGATGATCCTTAATGGATTTTTACAGATTCTGTATTCACACACATATATTAGTAGTAATAATCTTATAAGTATAAGAAATTATACTCGTCCAGAAAACCTTCGGTGTCTTGATTTGCAAATAATCAAACCAATACCAAAGGGAAAAAAAAAGGTATAAAAAAAGAAAGAACCAAGAACATGTACGTCTGCTGAAAATAATCGTCTAGCATGCAAGTCCAAAGTCCAAAGAAAAAAACCTTGATATGAGTACCCAAAATAACTAAATAAATTGCTCAATACAGTAAGTAGAGCAGACCTAGTTAAACCTAGAGAGCCAGACGAACCTACCAAGGGCTAGGGTTAGGGTTAAGCAGATCGTCATTTCACCTAAGGGGATTCCCTGATGATCCACTTGGGTGAAACCTTGGTAGGTTTGTTTGGCTCTCTAGGTTTAACTATATATATATATATATATATATATATATATATATATATACATGAATTGTGTATTTATGTAGCTATTCTCCTTTCATGCAAGTTTCATTAAATAGGACAGACAAGGTGCTTTAAGTTTTTTGCCTGATTTCTCATATGATCTTATAATTTTTTTCTTTTCTGTAGATAAATTATACAAAAACTGTCCAAGAACAATATCTCAAAAATCAGCGTGACCGAGGGCTTGAGCATACTGGCTTTTTGTTCAGACTGTTCATCATGCCAGATTATGTAGTCTCTCCCAGAAACCATAACTAAGATCCGCCCAAGATAATTGCAGTAGAAATCACAGGTGGGCTCTGTTGGTGTTGAAGAAACAAAATATACCTGACAGGCTTCTTCACTAGGGATTAGCTATCTTCCTGAGCAAATGGTTGTATGCAGTAAAGATATATATATATATATATATATATATAGTACATATATATAGTATATCCAAACAGATAACTGAAATTTTTATATAAGATCAGCGTTCCGTTTAAATATGATTAGTTGTGCTCTTATGTCCATCGTCTTTTCGTGTTGAATTTTTATATGTTCTAATGTTAATTATGTTTAAATGAAAATGTCCATGAAGATGGTCTTAAATAGACCGAAACGTCCAACGTCGACTTTATATTAACATTAATACAGCATAATTGCATATTAAGATTTTTGTTTGTTTTTTCTGTATATTTTTCTTCATAATCCAATATATAATAATAATATTTATAATAAATAAATATATATATATATATGTGTGTGTGTATATATATATATATAATATATATATATATATATATATATATAAAAAATTTGTTGGTACATAATCTAAGTAGATCCTAATAACAACAAATATTAAAATTGATCCGTAGAAGATCTCAATGTATTTATTATGACAGCATATAAATTATACACCAAAATCCAAAATTACCTCATATAGAGTGGGGGTGTATAGATCTATTTCAGCTGACGACTATAACTATGTCAGTCTTATTCAACCCCGGTGTATAGATTGTGTTTGTGTCGGACTTAGAAATTTAACTTCGTTGAAAAATAGAGAATTTATCCATTTCGATGTTTCAGTCAGACGAACTGCCTGAGTCAATGGTTAGGGAAGTGTAAAAGAGGTTTTATAAAATTAATCCAGATGTTATTTTTATGACATTAAACTGAAGTTATATAAAGAATGATGTGTTAAACTGAAACTAAAAGAGGGCTGAAAAGTAAGTTTTATAAAATTTTTTATGTATATAAAGTTATGTTCTTACTTAAAAATATAATAAATTATACTTAAAAATGAGATATATTAAAATAATTAAGTGTAAGTCACCTTTAAATAATTTATATTTAATTTAAGCAAGAATATATTTAAAAAAAAATTTATATTACAAAATAAAGAATTTAAAAAGAAAAGTAATTGTAAATATGGAATTTTTTTTTTATAATCTTTTATAATCCATAATGGATAATTTTTTCACATTCTAATGAACGCTCAGCATATTGTCAACCATTTGGCATTTAAAAGCATAATGAAAAAATTACACTAATGGATGACAACGCACAACTTTGTATAAATATTTATATTAATGAACAACATATAGTTTTGTATTACTTGCACCTCTGAAGATGATCTTGGAAAAAGATCGAAAGTACTTGGGAAATGAAAATAAAAGATATTTAAACAGCTATAACACATTTCTCTCATCCTTTAACATCAATACATGGAAGGTTATTCGTGAGTATGAACGGATTTTGTTAAAAATTAGCAGACATAATTTCTGCAGTTTATTCAATCAGACATATATACATACATTGTGTATTTAGGTAGCATCCCCTCTTTTATATATGTTTCATTAAAGACGGCAGACAAGGTACTTTGATTAAGCTTGTTATTTAATTTTTCTTGTGTTTGTACAAGTGTTTTCTTTTCTGGACACATTATGTAAAAACTGTTCTGCATTTTTGAGCACTTTTGGCTATACTTTTAGCCATTATCAAGGGTGATTTTATTTTTAACTAAATGTATGGGTTGTGTTATGTATGTATCTAGAGTTATAGGGTTATTTTATTTTTTTAAATACAGTCAGCACATTGTGGCCATGTTCATAGTTAATGCTACTGAGTGTTGACCATTTCTTTTTATTATTAGGGCTTCCATTATTTTTAATCTTTTTTAGATTTGGATGAGATTATTATGTTTGTATTTTCTACTAGTATGTTTTGGATGAAGCTCAGTAAATTTTTGTGTGTGTCCAAATGAGTTCTAATGAAGCTGGATAAGTATAATGTAAGTTGTCTGAGCTGTTGAGAGTTGTGTCCCTTTAATTGAAAAAGTGTGACACATTGACATTGGCATTTATTATATAGATATATAAAACTGAACTACAACTGCACCACACCGCAAACTACTCACCCCCACCGAGTGAGAAGAGTTGGGGGGGGAAGCAAAAGAAACAAGTTGCCAAGTAGGAATTAAGAATAGAAAATAAAGAACTAAAAAAATAATGAACGTAGCATGTACTCGTGTAACGTGCGATCTTGTGTTTCATATAATCCCCAAATGTTCACTTATAAAAAATGATTTTATCATGTATCTTGTGTATCATGCGAGTTCGTTTTTTGAGAGACCAAATTACAATAGACGAACCTCTTTTCCTCTATCTCTTTATCCGATCTTTAAGTTAAGTTAAAAAAGTAAAAGAGAATAATAAAAGTATCGTTAGTAACGCTATTCTCGTTGCATAAACGCGTACAGCCATAAACAACCAAATGAGAAACAGCTAAACATCTTATAAACGGAAACAATGGAAAAGATGCATATTCGCTATGTTTGTATTTTATAATACGATACTAATATGTGAATATTAATGCATTATTATTGGATACAGTTAAGTAAAACATCAGTTTTATCAAAATCGTTTAACTAGCAGTAGAGCCCGGCGTTGCCCGGGGATGTAACAGTAAGAGATAGATCAAGTATCGACCATCATAAAGACTGAAAAATAAAATTGACAAAGAGGTTTAAGGTTGACGGACACGCATGTCTTTATTAGTTTTTTTTTGTTTGTTTTTTTACGAATTGGTCAAACCCAAACCCAAACGAAAACATTGTTTTCAATCGTTATCAGTCTACCGATTAAATAGAATTTTATTATAAACAACTGTTTTGTAAATGGAATTTTTAAAGCATTCTGAATGTAAAAATAAAGAAAAAAGTGTGCAAGACAATAAGAAACACTACCTGCCAAAAACAAAAAAAAAATGAAGTTTTGTTGAAATCGGTTGAAAAATGTAGGAAATCCGATCCCATATATAAACGAACACACACACAAAAACAACCTGAGTATAACTCGATATGAGTTGTCCCCCTTTCATTCTGACGACAAAATCGTGTTTTCAAATTGATTTCGTGCAAAAACAATTGTATTTTTTCCAATTTTTGGCACTGTCAGAACCACCGCAAGGTAATTTTACGCAGTCCTGTGAAGTTTTGTTGAAATCGGTTGAAAAATGTAGGAAATCCGATCCAATATATAAACGTACACACACACACACACAATCTGCGTTTTATAATAAGTAAGATACTGTTGTACGTTTTATAATAAGTGAGATACTGTTCTACTTTTTGACTACAGTAAATGGATATATAGTTTTGGTCAATAGCATAGTAGGACTCACTATAGAGCCTTGGGAGACAACCGTGTTTATGTGAAATGATCTGGAAGCAAGCTCATTCAGAACTACTTTCATTTCACAATTTGATAGGAATGATTTTATTAAATGAAGCAATTGTTCTGTAATACCGTAACCTTGAAGCTTATGTAGAACTAGCAGCATGGCCCAGCGTTTCCCGTGCTTGATTCAAAAATCGTACAACTCATACAGCAATCGTTATCACTTGACTTAAAAATATTTTTGCCCTTCCTTGCCTTTAAAGGAGTGCCCTTTGCCGTGCTCATGTTGCTACATGCATTACTTCTTGCCTATCTCACACTGCGATTTTTTTCTAAGCTTTATACTAAACATTAAATCTCTTACGAAAAAAGAACTAAACAAAATGAACACAAAACGATCAGCTTTAAAAAAAGGACTTGTAACTGGAAAAACCGAATGAAAAAGAATGGTAACAACAAATACTTTTTTCACACTTAACCCAGTTCTGCGGAATCAGAATCAACGTTGAGTTTAAACAAGCGAACGAGCGAATTGGAGAAAGTGCCATGCAGATTTAAATTTTTCCCACTTGTGACGAATGCAGCTATCGATTTTTTTTTTGCATGCTAGCATGATAGTTAACATTCGTGTCAGTCAGCTGTTGGCTCTCATGCTGGCCAATAGAATCTTCCTGCCTATTCGTGGCAGCCAGCTATAGGCTCTCACTCTGGCCAGTAGAAAATGGCCGCAAACTACATGAAAACTGCCGTAGAAGCATGAAAAAATCGATTATTTCCACTATCGATGGGAGTTGGGAAATGCAAAGTCAGCCTTGGCCTTCCCGCTAACAGGTCATGAGAGGTAAGATGTTTAGCCACTTCAGCATTGATTAAAACCTCAAATACTTTGTCTAAAAGCGGTAGGAGAGTAACAGAGTGATAGAAGGGTCAGGAGGTTCTCTGGAGTTCTTAAATACATGGACCATAGAGGAGGACTTCCAACAAGCTGGAAGGCAGGAAGCAGCAAGGCAGTAGTTGTAGAGTTTTGAGGGAACTGAAATCAGCTCGGGAACACATTTCTTTAGGACAGTGTCTTATTGGAGGCATTACAATTTACCATGTAAATGTAGCCATTTCTTACCAGGTTAACCACAAATTGAAAGTCCTTTTCAAGAGCAGAGGCCATGTTAACTTTGTCAGCTCTGAAGCATTTGCTATTAAGACAGGAGTAAATGGCACTATCATCAGTATAAATGGTTACTTGGGGACCGATGCCATCAGAAAGATCATTGAAGGTCAGAAACAGCTTAGGACCCAGGACAGAGCCTTTAAATAACACCCGCGTTCGTGTGAAAGGATCTGGAAAGGAGCCCGTTCAAAATGACCTTCATTTCACGCTTTGATAGGAAAGATTAGATTAAATCAAACTGTCGTCTTGTGATACCATAAGCCTGGGGCTTACGTAGAAGACTAGCTTGCCAAACTTTATCAAACGCCTTTGAGATATCTAGAGCCACAGTTCGAGATTCGTCGTTCTTATCAAGAGTTTGATATACATATTCAGTGATGGCCGTTAACACATCAGTGGTAGACCGAATGAAACAGAAGCCATATTGTCTCAAAGAGTAGGTCGGGAGAGGTATGATGCTTAGCCACTTCAGCATTGATTAGAGCCTCGTATACTTTGCCTCAAAGCGGTAGGAGAATAATTGAGTGATGGCTAGAGGTGTCAGGAGGTTCTCCAGAGTTCTTAAACACAGAAACTACAGAGAAGGACTTCGAACAAGCTGGAAAACAGGAAGGCAATAGTTGTATAATTTAGAGAGAACTGGAGCCAGCTCAGGATCACATTTATTTAGGACAACGTCTGGTATCCCGTCACCTCCATTTGTCTTATGGGAGTCTAATTTAGAAATGATGTCCGGGACCAGTGACAGTGTTACGTGCATATCACTCAGTAGAGCCTCTGTTCTAGGAGGGAAATCAAGTGTGGCTACTCCAAATGAGTCGAGAAGAGACGCGTGTCCATCAGGATTACTGAGGAAACACATGGAGAAGTCAACCACTTGTGTAAGAGAGTGAGTGATTGAGAAGTTAAGGATTAGGATGCCAGCGAGGTCAGTGGCAGAGCGTTCAAGCCACCTGATACGGTGGGCATTAAAGTCACCGAACCCGAATATGTTTGCAAACGGGTGTAGGGAGATGGCAATGTCTATACTATCAGAAATACTATCTAGCTCGCAACAGTCTTGAGAGGAAGAAGAACTCTACAAAAAGAAGAGAGTAGAGAGAGATGGAGACACATGTAAGAATGGTCTGAAGATTCAAGAGAGAATTCCCTAGCCAGCAGGAGATGCTCGCGGACATAAACTTCCAGGCCAGGAGAAAAGTTAAGATTAATTTTGCAAAGAGCTAAGATGTCCAAAGACTTTTCAAAGAGGAACGATTCCACACCGCAGAAGTTGGTACGACTACTACAAATGTTGGAGAAGGAATGGTTAAGAAGTTCAGGAGTTTTTTGTTGTGCTGGTTTAGGTTTATATCTTTGGTTGTTTATTGTCATGATGTGTTATATTACTAAAGGGAAGCCCTAGGATAGTAGGATGTTTCTCTTGCTTCAAGTCTCGTCTTCATCTGTGAGGAAAATGTCCAGCATTCACTGGCATATAGGAGGATTGATATTACATAGCAGTTCAGCATTCTTTTCTTTGTTTCTCTTGCTTCAAGTCTCCTTTTCATCTGTGAGGACATTGTCCACCATTCACTGCCATATAGGAGGATTGATATTACATAGCAGTTCAGCACTCTTTTCTTTGTTTCTCTTGCTTCACGTCTCCTCTTCATCTGTGAGGAAATTGTCCAGCATTCACTGCCATATAGGAGGATTGATATTACATAGCAGTTCAGCAGTCTTTTCTTTGTTTCTTTTGCTTCAAGTCTCCTCTTCATCTGTGAGGAAATTGTCCAGCATTTACTGCCATATAGGAGGATTGATATTACATAGCAGTTTAGCACTCTTTTCTTTGTTTCTCTTGCTTCAAGTCTCGTCTTCATCTGTGAGGAAATTGTCCAGCATTTACTGCCATATAGGAGGATTGATATTACATAGCAGTTTTGTACTCTTATTTATTTCAAATGAAATTTTCTTGTTTCATAATTAAGTTAATACTATACGTAAAGAAAATAATATTAAAATAGATACTTAATTCCTTCCTTCCTTTTTGTCGATTTCTTTCTTTCTTTCTTTCTCCTCTTCTATTTCATTGATTTCTTTCTTTCCTCTCCCTTCTTTTTCTCTCCTTCCCTCTTGTAGATTTTTCTTTCTTTCTTTCTTTCTCTCTTTCTTTCTTTCTTTCTTTCTTTCTTTCTTTCTTTTCTATTTCTCTATATCCTTCCTTCCTGTAGATCTCTTTCTTTCTTTGCTTACTTACTTTCTTTCTTTCTACTTGAAAAGGATTTTATTTCCAAATCCCGATAATTACTTATCACCATTTGTTTTTATATGACATTTTGACATGGACTCAATCTAACACGTGCAAACACTTCAACTTGATCAGAAAGTCTCGTGCCACACAACAGGTAAGTTGTGAGGTTGTGGGTGGGTACGTCAATCATTAAAAGAACATTATCATAAATAATAATGTTAAGAAAGCAGACTTGAGTAGAATTGCTGTCACCAGGTCCTCACCGATAAACTACTAAAATATCTAAGGACATGAAAAAATGTCAGAAATATAATAAAGGATACTGAGGAAGGTTCTGTTGATGTGAAGAGACTTATTGTCACTTGATCCCCAGTGATAAAAACCACACACACACACACACACACACATATATGTGTGTGTGTGTGTGTGTGTGTGTATATAATATATATATATATATATATATATATATATATATATATATATATATATATATATATATATATTATTTATATATTATATGCGCTGTATTTATTAGAAAGCGCTCAATGTCAGAATAGAGCTAACATATTTGGTTGGATTGATGTGAGTTTATATAGGTATATATATATTTGGTTTGATTGATGTGAGTTTATATATATATATATATATATATATATATATATATATATATATATATATATAACCCAAAAAATATATAGAGAGAGAGGGATAGATAAATCAAATGACCAGATATAAGCAAGCGTATACGTGTGTGCTTGTGTGCATACGCGGGCAAGCAAATAAATAATCATTAAATTTATGCAGATATATCGTTAGACAGAGCAATTAGTACACATACGTGTACCTACGTTTTGGTGTGCGAATTATATATATATATATATATATATATATATATATATATATATATATATATATACAGTACTGTTCGATAAAAGTAACTCACCTGATATTTTTTACTAAATGTTCTCTTCGATGAAACGAAAGTTGAGCTAAATTCAAAGGATAAGCGATCTAAAATCCGAAGAAGCTTTGAAAGCTCTTTGAATAAAGCAGTAAGTACTGTCAAGCATCCGTTCAGTATAATGTTCTGGGGGTGCTTTTCTTTTCATGGAACTGGTTTCTTAAAACCTATTGAAAAGACCCTCAGGAGCGAGCAGTACAAGAGAATTTTAGAGTCTTGTCTGTTCCCTTCTGATGAAAGGATGCAAATCGACCCCACCAAACTCATTTTTATGCAGGATAATGCTCCCTGTCACAAATAAAAATTGATGAAGGAATACTTTGATGAGAAGCGGGTGAGTGTTATGACATGGCCGCCCCAATCTCCTGACCTCAACCCCATAGAAAACATATGGAGCATTATAAAGTACAGGCTCTCGAGAAAGCAGTTGAGCAACAAAGAGGATTTGATTGTGAATTTCATATCCGAATGGAATTCAATTCTTGGAGATGAGATTTGCCAGAACCTAATCAAGTCAATGCCAAAAAGGGTTGAAAAGGTTATTCACTGAGTCACTTTTTTTTTGCACAGAGTTTTTCCCTAAATCTCATTTATATCCAAAATTATAATTATCAATAGAATACCTTAGGGTGAGGAAACTTTTTTACTAGGTGGTCGGGAAGGGGTCCTTTTTATATTAGTAAGATTAAAAATTAGTTTGACCCCAAAAAGAATAGGCGAAAAAATTCTTAAGTAAAAAAAAATCAGGTGAGTCACTTTTATCGAACAGCACTGTATATATATATGTATATACTAACTCAAAAGCTGCCCGATCGGACGGGACAAAGTCTATGTTGCAACATAGACAGTGTGTCCGACGAGCTGGTAATCTGGCGAAACTTAAGTCACACACCAAACGTGTATATATATATATATATATATATATATATATATATATATATATATATTTTGGAGAGCCAAGTTCGAATTCCAGTCAAACTCATTACATTCACTTGTGAATCCTCTTCTACCGCCAAATAGGGGTAAATAGCAGGACAGACTGGGTTCTATTGCCTTGGATGGCAAGTGGTCCAGGAGAAGGACAACTCTGAATTCAAAACCTGAGGGGGTTGTTTGGGGACCTTGTGGCACGTAGTGCACCATGTCTCTGTATTCGGCCCTTCAAAAAGTGTGGATGGTCCTGCACGAAACCTTCACCACTATAATCAAATCTCATGTGCTGGTGTTGGACTGTCAGTTACCTAAGAACTGGTCTGCTTGACACTTATAGATCAAATTCGAAGGAGAGTCAAATATATATATATATATATATATATATATATATATATATATATATATATATATATATATATATATTATGAAATGGAAAAAAACACCGACAATTATTTTAAGACATTTTATGTTTATACATTCTTTTTATAGATACACATATTTAAGTAAATGCTCTGTTTATAATAAACAGTGTTAACAATATTTACCATCCATAATGTCTGAGAAATTTCAGAGAAAATATATATCCTCTGACAGAAATCAAACCTGTATCCTACACAGAACCGTCCTATAGCCTGACGTGCTATATCATTTAACTACAGAAGAAGCGTTTGTTTAGAAAGTAAAAAGTTAAAAGCCATAATTCGACGCTGCTAACCAGACGCTTCCTTCATAGCTAAATGCCATGGCATACACTTTGTTTCTGATACTGAGCATTTTTATCCATGAATATAGCATATGTTGGAGGTACAATGGTGTAATGTATTGCGGCTTGGATTGAGGAATCGGAGAGCCGAGTTCGAAATCCAGTCAAGTTCATTACATTCACTTACGTACTAATAACCTTGGGAAAGGCATGAATCCAACTCTTCTGGCCTGAAGAGGCACGGTGGAAGAATGGATTCATATCTTCTATGAGATTTCTTGGAAATTCAGGCCAGTAAATGTCGTTAATCCTGTTTATTATAAACAGAGCATTTACATAAATATTTGTATTTATAAAAAAATAACGTATAAACTAAAAATATATTAAAATAATTATCGGTCTTAGTCTATTTCATAATACACACACACACACACACACACACACATATATAAGGAAAAAAGATGTACTTTTTTTTTTATATATATCAAGAACAATTTCAGGGTAAAGAAGTATGACAGAGTGGAAAACGTTTTCGTGTGATGCATTTCACCATTTAGGACTTCGTTATCTATCTATCTATCTATCTATCTATCTATCTATCTAATTCCTTTCTATTTTAGTTGCAATCTATCTATCTATCTATCTATCTATCTATCTATCTATCTATCTATCTATCTAATTCTTTTCTGTTTATATCTATCTATCTATCTATCTATCTATCTATCTATCTATCTATCTAATTCCTTTCTGTTTTAGTTGCAATCTATCTATCTAATTCTTTTCTGTTTATATCTATCTATCTATCTATCTATCTATCTATCTAATTCCTTTCTGTTTTAGTTGCAATCTATCTATCTATCTAATTCTTTTCTGTTTTAATTTATATCTATCTATCTATCTATCTATCTATCTATCTATCTATCTATCTCATTCTTTTCATGTTTTAGTCAATTCATATCTATCTATCTATCTATCTATCTATCTATCTATCTATCTATCTATCTATCTATCTATCTATCTATCTATCTAATTCCTTTCTGTTTTAGTTGCAATCTATCTATCTATCTATCTATCTATCTATCTATCTATCTATCTATCTATCTATCTAATTCTTTTCTGTTTTAATCTATCTATCTATCTATCTATCTATCTATCTATCTATCTATCTATCTAATTCCTTTCTGTTTTAGTTGCAATCTATCTATCTATCTATCTAATTCTTTTCTGTTTTAATTTATATCTATCTATCTATCTATCTATCTATCTATCTATCTATCTATCTATCTATCTATCTCATTCTTTTCATGTTTTAATTTATATCTATCTATCTATCTATCTATCTATCTATCTATCTTATTTTAAGATGAAAATAATTTTTTTCACATATGTATCGGATATTTAATCTAAACGATTTCATTTAGATTCTTTTTTCTTTTCCGTTTCCATCACTTGTGTTATCAATTACTGCACATTGTGATAATAGAAGGTCTGTGAAGAATAGCGAAACGTAAGAACCTGGACGCAAATTTACTCTTGATGAACTATCGACTAAAGCACTCTCAAAACATTTTTGCCCAAGTAAATTGTTTTCTCTTTGAATTGGAGTAGCATTTTTTACATTCGAAGTGCAGTCAGTCTCTTTACGGTGAGCAACTAATGAATTTAATGTGTTGTTTTGTAACAGATCCCTTTTGTGTTCATATAATCGTTTATATTTCCCCTATAATTTTATCTTTAATATATATATATATATATATATATATATATATATATATATATATATAGATTGATAGATAGATACACCTAGTGAGCCAGTTGTATTGAGCTCTTTCGTTAGTTAGTTGTTTACTCGTGTCGGGTTTTTTTCTTTGGGCTTCAAACCTGCATCTGTGCGATTTTTTTCGACAGACTTTCATGTTTGTAGCTCTTTCTTTTTTAAAACCTTTTTTTTCCCTCGAGATTGATTTGATTATTGGCAATCAAAAATTCGAGGTTTTTCGAAACAAGTATAGTTATCTATATTTGTATATATATATATATATATATATATATATATATATATATATATATATATATATAGATAGATAGATAGATAGATAGATTTTCTGTTTATACTTTATTTTTATAGATACACTTTACACGTTTTAATTAAGCAGTATTAATTACACTGGGTAACAAAAAAAAAAAAAATTGAAATGGTGTCGAGACACCAAACTTTTTTAAAAATTAATTTGAGGGCGCTGAATCTGAAAATGCCTTTACTTTTTCTAGCTTAGCTACCATTTTGTACAGAAATGTCACATTTTTGGGAAAAATTTTTTTTTTTTCATTTATTTTGTGTATATATGATATTGACCGATAGCAATATTTCTCAAAATAAAATCGTAGACACCTCTCAATTCGTATTTAAACCAGTAAATATTTGTCTGCTTATTGAGAAATACTATTTTTTCAATAACAATCAGACCCTTTAAAAATAACACGATTGAATATACCAAGACCAACAAGTATTTTCATCAAATCATTAAATAAACTAACAGCAGAAGCAAAAACCTTCGTGAACATCGGATAAAGGAATCGGAGAGCCGAGTTCGAATTCCAGTCGAATCCATTACATTCACTTACATGCTAATACCCTTGAGAAAGTATGAATCCTCTTCTTCTCCCCACAGCTATGGGTAAATAGCAGGACAGACCAGGTTCTATAGCCTTGGATGGCAACTGGCCAACCGCAGAAAGAAATGGCAACCTATTGCGGGAAAAAATCTGCCTCGTCAGTCATGTATCAAAAGATACATGATCGCCTAAGCATGTATCACGCATGGCACATAACTGACTGACTGAACATAAGAACTATGGTAAAAATGTTCTCTTTCTTGATTGCCATGTTCAATGTTATTTAAGTCCCTTTTGATACTCCAGCAGTAACATGTACAATGGAATAGGTGCATTCAATTGGGATATCTTTAGTTGGACATTCTTTCCAACTGTGAAAACAAAATGCTCTCAATGTTTTTGGTTTCCTTCCGTAGTGAAGGAATAAAAGTGATGGGATAAATTTATGAATATCAAACAGAAAATTTTAGGGTTTCATTTTTTTGATGTCACCTTAATTATCAGGTTTACTAAAGTGTATTACTGATAAAGTTCATCAGTTAATTAGAATTCTGGCGATAAATTGGAAAAATTCGGTACATCTATTTTAAAATTTTTGACACAAAAACACTTTTTCTTATAAAAATAGTTTATTTCAGATGGCTGACATAAATTGCTCAGCCTATCTGAAAACTGATGGGTTTCTACGACCTTTATTAACTTAATTTTGCGATCAGCCAAGATCGTAAATTGATCTTTCTTTTTCTCCAAAAATAGGCAATTTCAGTACAGCAAAAACGGTAGCTAATCAAGAAAAACTAAGGTCATTTTCGGAATCAGCTTTATCAAATTAGCTAAAAAATGTTTCGGGTTTTATTTTTAAAAAATACAATAAACAAAGAAATACAAGAAAGAAAAAAAATCAAATTATTGAAGAATATGACTTTCATAAAACTCCGATTAAAAAATTTTTTTTAAAGGTGTAAGGTATACGATGATCTTAATTTCCTTTTACCGGCTGGGTCCGTTTTCATTTTAATTTGGAATTTTGGTGAGTCCAATAAAATAAAATAAAATATAAAAAATAAAAATCTACAAATAAATCGAAAAGAATTCAAATTTAAACCAAAGCATTTGCTTTCCCTTAAACTTCTTATCTCTTTTTTTCTATCTTTAACGCTCTTTCTGTCTCTATATTTCTTTCTCAAATAAAAAGAGGAAGAAGACGAAAATACTGATCCCGGTCGAAAAATACTGGATATTGACGGTCCAGCGACTAAATATTTTTCCAGCGACCCCCACCAATCAAATAGAAAAATAAAAAATCTGTCTCTACTAGGGCCCTGTCCGAAGGCAAATACGGTATTTAAAAGACAAAAGAAAGAGACGAGATTGGAGAAGATTATTCCAAGTTTAACTGGCTTCAGCATCACGATTTTACAGGCTGATTATCAAAAAAAAAAAAAAAAAAATATATATATATATATTCAAAATCAAAAGTAATTTCTGGCTGAATTTCTTCGATGAATGTTTTATTATCACTTTTCTTTACACTCGGACTTGTCTTCATCTTTGCTATAGTTATCATAACGTTTCGGTCGTTTCGCGCTCCGACCATCATCAGGTGATTGTCGATCCGGGTAACTTAAGGGAATTCCGAAATGAACACTTCATTTAGTGGGTAGTCATATATATGTGTGTGTGTGTGCGTGTGTGTGTGTGTGTATATTTTAGTTTTGATTGATATCAATACAACTAAATGTTAACTCTATGACTGATATTGAGCGCTTTCAATAAGTACCGCGCATATATACTATATAAATAACATATATATATATATATATATATATATATATATATATATATATATATACATTTTACATATATATATATATATATATATATATATATATATATATATACGTGTGTGCGTGTGTATGTATATATATATATAGAGAGAGAGAGAGAGAGAGAGACAGAAAGAGAGACAGAGACAGAGAGAGAGAGACAGATAGAAAGAGATAGATCGGTTTAAAAAAATCTATCTCTTTTTATTTCTGTTTCTCTCCTATCTATCTATCTATCTATCTATCTATCTATCTATCTATTTTATTCTTCGCCTATCTATCTATCTATCTATCTATCTATCTATCTATCTATCTATTTTCACCTCTGTTTCTCTCCTTATCTATCTATCTATCTATCTTTCACCTTCATCAGGTGATTGACGATCCGGGTAACTTACAGGAATTCCCAACTCAACAATTCATTTAGTGGGTAGTATATATATATATATATATATATATATATATATATATATATATATATATATATATATATTCATCTCTGTTTCTTTTCTTCTCTCTCCCCTCTCTCTGTATATATATATATATATATATATATATATATATATATATATATAGCTGCTAATGGAACAGTGAAATCAATGTCAACTGGCCAAAATCAAAAAGGCCCTCGAAAGAAAAATATTCTTCCCAATAGGAATCGAACCTGCATCCCCTTTTTTCCATCAGTGGAAAGTATGCTCCACCTGTTGGGAAGTACATTTATCTTTAGTGTTACATCTCGATCCTCGGGAAATGGCCTCCAGGCATAAATCAATTCTGTATAATTTAGCGTCCCAATTGAGCAAGATTTATTGAACTAATTAAAAGGCGGAAATAAAAAAAAACAAAAAAACAAAAAAAACGAGTTTCGAGATTATTCAAGATTTCAAGAAGTCGATTATCAAAAAGAAGTAAAATGAAAAGTGAGTTCTGTCTGAATTTTTTCAATGGCGGTTCATTATTATTATTATTTTTTCTTTTGATTTCTGGCGTTTACATTTCTTTCCGGGTCCCTTGGGGACCTAAGGTTAGAAATGGCATCATGACACTTTCCATTAACAAAAAAAAAAAAAAAAAAAATTACATGGATAAAACCCTTCGTAAAGTGTGGGTTGTATTTGTCAGAAAAATTTTTTTGTATCTCCTTGAGGCATGGACTTCCAGGAATCCCTTCAATTAGTCTACTGCAATCTTTTCCAACAAGTCCTAGGGCTCCAACTACAACAGGGATTGTTGATGTTCCCATAGGTCACATTTTCGAGATTTCTATTTCAAGTTCTTCTTCTTCTTCTTCTTCTTCTTCTTCTTCTTCTTCTTCTTCTTCTTCTCATTCTTATTCTTATTCTTTCTTATTCTTCTTATTCTTATTCTTCTTCTTCTTATTCTCATTCTTCTTCTTCTTCTTCTTCTTCTTCTTCTTCTTCTTCTTATTCTCATTCTTCTTCTTCTTCTTCTTCTTCTTCTTCTTCTTCTTATTCTCATTCTTATTCTTCTTCATCTTCTTCTTATTCTCATTCTTCTTCTTCTTCTTCTTCTTATTCTTCTTCTTCTTCTTCTTCTTATTCTTCTTCTTATTCTCATTCTTCTTCTTCTTATTCTCATTCTTATTCTTATTCTTCTTATTCTTCTTCTTATTATTATTCTTCTTATTCTTATTCTCATTCTTCTTCTTCTACTTCTTATTCTCATTCTTATTCTTCTTCTTATTATTCTTCTTCTTCTTCTTCTTCTTATTCTTCTTATTCTTCTTCTTATTATTCTTCTTCTTCTTCTTCTTATTCTTCTTATTCTTCTTCTTCTTATTCTTCTTCTTATTCTTCTTATTCTTATTCTTCTTCTTACTCTTCTTATTCTTATTCTTCTTATTCTCATTCTTCTTCTTCTTATTCTTCTTCTTCTTATTATTCTTCTTCTTCTTCTTATTCTCATTCTTATTCTTCTTATTCTTCTTCTTCTTATTCTCATTCTTCTTCTTCTTATTCTTCTTCTTCTTCTTCTTCTTATTCTTCTTCTTATTCTTATTATTCTTCTTCTTATTATTCTCATTCTAATTTTCTTCTTCTTCTTCTTCTTCTTCTTCTTATTCTTATTCTTCTTATTCTTATTCTTATTCTTCTTATTCTTATTCTTCTTCTTATTCTTCTTCTTCTTATTCTTCTTATTCTTATTCTTCTTATTCTTATTCTTCTTCTTATTATTATTATTATTATTCTTATTCTTCTTATTATTATTATTCTTCTTCTTATTATTATTATTCTTCTTCTTATTCTTATTCTTATTATTATTATTCTTCTTCTTATTATTCTCATTCTTATTCTTCTTCTTCTTCTTATTCTCATTCTTTTTCTTCTTCTTATTCTTCTTCTTATTATTCTTCTTATTCTTTTTCTTATTATTATTCTTCTTCTTATTCTTCTTATTCTTATTCTCATTCTTCTTCTTCTTCTTCTTCTTATTCTTCTTATTATTATTCTCATTCTTATTCTTCTTCTTATTCTTATTCTTCTTATTCTTCTTCTTATTATTCTCATTCTTCTTCTTCTTCTTCTTCTTCTTCTCATTCTTATTCTTATTCTTCTTCTTCTTCTTCTTCTTTTTCTCATTCTTATTCTTCTTCTTCTTCTTCTTCTTATTCTTCTTATTCTTATTCTCATTCTTCTTCTTCTTCTTCTTCTTATTCTCATTCTTATTCTTATTCTTCTTATTATTATTATTATTCTTCTTATTCTTCTTCTTATTATTTTTCTTCTTCTTCTTCTTCTTCTTATTCTTCTTATTCTTATTCTTCTTATTCTTATTCTTCTTATTCTTATTCTCATTCTTATTCTTCTTATTATTATTCTTCTTATTCTTCTTCTTCTTCTTCTCTTCTCATTCTTATTCTTCTTCTTCTTCTTATTCTTATTCTCATTCTTCTTATTATTATTATTCTCATTCTTATTCTTCTTATTATTCTTATTCTTCTTATTATTCTTCTCATTGTTATTATTATTTCCTACTGTCCTCATCTTTGTCGTTTTGCGCCCCGGCCTTCATCATGTGATTGTTGATCCGGGTAAGATTCCAGGAGTGGATAAAAGTGTTGTTTTCTGAATTCGGTGGTATAGTATTGCGCTGGGCTAGGAAGAGTGTAGTTGAACTCAATGGAACACTGGGCGAGTAATAACTGAGCGGCAGTAAAGAAAAATTAAACGAGTTATCTTCCCTAGACAGGGTCAGCAGAACGAGAACAGTCTATCCGCGTACATTAAATAAAGGGTTCAATTCGAAATCCCCCTGAAGGCTATCTGGATCGGCAATCATCTGACGAAAACCGAAATGTCGTTAAAAGTTATCGTTAACAACTTCTTTTTATTTGAATAGGGAAAATTGTTTTCATGCCTTTGGAGACGCGGCACATAATTTTTTGTTGAAAGATTACATAATGAAAAATTATTTTAATTATAAATTTTTATAACTTACTAGCAGTAGAGCCCGGCGTTGCCCAGGGATGTAACAGTAAGAGATAGATCAAGTATCGACCATCATAAAGACTGAAAAATAAAATTGACAAAGATTATTGTTTAAGGTTGACGGACACACATGTCTTAATTAGTTTTTTTTTTCTTTTTTTTTTTTTTTTAACGAATTGGTCAAACCCAAACTCAAACAAAAACATTGTTTTCAATCGTTATGAGTCAATCGATTGAATAGAATTTTATTATAAACTATTGTCTTGTAAATGGAATTTTTAAAGCATTCTAAATGTAAAAATAAAGAAAAAAGTGTGCAAGACAATAAGAAACACTACCTGCCAAAAAAAAAATGAAGTTTTGTTGAAATCGGTTGAAAATATATAAACGAACACACACACACACACACACACACACACACACACACACACACAACCGGGGTTTTATAATAAGTATAACTCGATATGAATTGTCCCCCTTTCATTCTGGCGACAGAATCGTGTTTTATCGTGTTTTCAAATTGATTTCATGCAAAAACAATTGTGTTTTTCCAATTTTTGGCTATGTCAGAACCACCGGAAGGTAATTTTACGTTGTCCTGTGAAGTTTTGTTGAAATCGGTTGAAAAATGTAGGAAATCTGATCCAATATATAAACGTACACACACACACACACACACACACACACACACACACACACACACACACACACACACAAAATCTGCGTTTTATAATAAGTAAGATTTAAATTTATTTTTCAGGTAGGTTGATGTTCATTGGTTTGATTGTTTTTAATGAAAAGATAAATAATAAAATATACATTAGCAAAACAACCCCAGGGGAACAGTCCTCCAGGTAGTATCTCTGCTTCGGGAGGTGGCTGGGTTTATTGCCTGGCGTCTAAGACGACACTAAAATGGTTAGTGCTAAGGGGGTTTGAGCAATTTTTTCACGGTATTGCCGATAAACCCTCTTTAAATGTTAACCTTCTGCCACATTCGGTAGTGACGTGTGCATTGAAAAATACCTTTACATCAGCAAAAGCCCAAGTACCTCTTCGTCGAGAAAGAGCTGGGTTCATTGCTCAACGTCTGAGGCGTCACTAAACGGGAAGTGCTGAGCGGACGCGAGCAATTTTCCCACGGTATTTCCGTTAAAACCTCTTTAAACCTTGACCTTGTATCCAATTCGGACGTGGGCGTACTGATAAATAAGCATACATCGGCAAACAGCGTGTAAACTGTAAACAAATGACAGAATGGAAACCCCCTTCAGAAACGGGTCACTTATGGTTTTTCTAGTTTGTCATCTACTTAGCCGTCCAAAATTGATTTCTTTTTACAGAAACACCATGACCGATGTTTGCTTAAAGAAAAATTAAAAATAAAGTTATTTCGAAAATAAAATATTTGTTACGGAAGTCTGGGATGTCATATGAATAATATGGGGGATAAAAATGATATAAATATAGTGAAAAATACATTCGTTTTTTAGCGATTACTCAGATCGGCTGTTAAAACGTCTTCGAACGAGTGAAGCGTATAGAGACGGCCGACTACCCAACCCGGCTGGGAAGAGCCCAAGCGTGATTGGGGGGGGGCGGATGGGGCTTCGTGACCCTCGCTATCTTATCAGCATTTTTTTTTACCTACATTTATATACGTTACAAATTAAAACAACTATTAATGGATGAAAAACTTTCGCGTATTTTGTCGTCATCTTACTTATTATAAAACGCAGATTGTGTGTGTGTGTGTGTGTCTGTACGTTTATATATTTAATCGGATTTCCTACATTTTTCAACCGATTTCAACAAAACTTCACAGGACTACGTAAAATTACCTTGCGGTGGTTCTGACAGCGCCAAAATGTTGGAAAAAACACAATTGTTTTTGCACAAAATCAATTTGAAAACACGATTAAGAGGCATCACGAGAATGAAAGGGGGACAACTCATATCGAATTATACTTATTATAAAACCCAGGTTGTTTGTGTGTGTGTGTGTGTGTGTTCGTTTATATATGGGATCGGATTTCCTACATTTTTCAACCGATTTCAACAAAAACTTCACTTTTTTTTGGCAGGTAGTGTTTCTTATTGTCTTGCACCTTTTTTTTTTTTTTTTTTTTCACATTCAGAATGCTTTAAAATTCCATTTACAAGACAATTGTTTATAATAAAATTCTATTCAATCGGTAGACTCATAACGATTGAAAACAATGTTTTTGTTTCAGTTTGGGTTTGACCAATTCGTAAAAAAATAAAAACTAATTAAGACATGCGTGTCCATCAACTTTAAATAATAATCTTTGTCAATTTTATTTTTCAATCTTTATGATGGTCGATACTTGATCTATCTCTTACTGTTACATCCCCGGGCAACGCCGGGCTCTACTGCTAGTCATATTATAATAATAGGAACTATATCACTTGAGGACTACCAACAGCAGCAACAACTAAAATGGATAGCACTTGTAACTCGAAGAGAATATAAGAACATATGATGTTCAAACTGGACGAGCAATACCTGAGAGGCAGTAAAGAAGAACTAAAAGAGTTATCTCCCCTAGACAGGTTCAGCAGAACGAGAATAGTCTATCCCCGTAGATTAAATAAAGGATCCAATTCGAAATCTCCTGAAGGTTATTATCACAACGTTTCGGTCGTTTTGCCAAGGCCTTCGTCAGGTGATTGTCACTCTGGGTAAGCTTCTGAGAGTGGATCAAAGAACTGTTTTCTGAATTCAGTTGCAAATTGCGAGTTCAACCCTTGGACCAGGCAGAGTGTTGGTCTTATGAAAATTGAGATGAAGTAGTGTGGGGTGGGGATCGCGAAACACATGCACCGATCCAATTTATAAGTCTCAGACAGAATCATCCTTCATCGAATTTCGTTGGCTGGCATAACATTATCATATTATAATAAGAGAAACCATATCACTTTAGGATTACCAAGAGATCTGTATCAAATAACAGAAACCACACCACTTCAAGACTACCAACAGCAGTGATAAATAAAATGCATAGCACGTTTAACTCGAAGAGAAAATAATGATATAATCAAGACGTTAACTTTCTACACTGCTTCAAATAAAAGATTGAATGAAAGTAGTTATGGCGCCTAGCTTGATTCCATCATAAAATTACAGGATGTGAATTTAGAAAATTCGAATCATCTTCTTAAATAGCCTCGTCAGACCGAGACTTTCATTTGGATGTCAAGCATGGCGCCAAACCTGTTTAGAAATATCAAAACTCTCAACTCCATACAACCGCTTCCCGAGATCAATGGTTTAAAATGGCTTTCAGCGAATGAAACCTGAAAAATGGTTTTACAAGAAAGATTTTATAAATTGCCACCGACGGTAATAGTGGCTGCTCTGTCAATGAATGGCAAATGTTTCTCTATAAGGAAAGGGCTAATATTATCATTCCTATTAGCATGGTCTATAAACACCCAAACTAAGGGCTCTTCTTTGAGAATGAAATCCGGTGAACGAGGCTTTCAGTGTTCAAAATAATCACACCAGATTATATACCTTCTCCCAAAAACGACATTACCCACGCCCCCCAAAAATATTATTCTGAAAACTCGGGTCATGTTCTTAAATAGCCTTGTTAGACCAAGACTTTCATATGGATGTCATGAATGGTGCCCAAACCGTTCGGAAACATCTAGTAGTAGTGGGTGCTCTATCAATGAATGCTAAATGTTGCCCTGTAAGTTAAGGGTTAATATTACCATTCCTATTAGCATTGTTTATAAACTCCCAAATTAAGGACTTTTCTTTCAGACTGAAATGAGGTACTTTCTAAGACCTATGGTTAAGATGGCGTTGGGCGAGTGAAGATCATCTTCTTCTTAACTTTGTTCACTGGCGCTACAGAATCACTAATTCAAATAAAAGGGTAAAAAGAAAAGTCTGTAGATTTTAGCAAACATTTTGGACAATAAATCCCAAAACAAAGAGTTACAAACAAAGAGTTGTACCAAATAACAGAAACCACATCACTTGAGGACTACCAACAGCAGCAACAACTAAAATGGATAGCACATGTAACTTGAGGAGCGAGTAAGGACCTAATCAATATGTCGATGTTCCACTGTACCTCAAACAAAACCCAAGCAAGGAAACCTCCATCAATGCCGGAAAGCGCTTTAAAATGCACTTGACGCAAGAAATCAGTTTCCTGAAAAATTGTTTTTAATAGAAAGACTGTATAAATTTCAACCGAAAGTTACAATGGCTGCTCGGTCAATGAAATGTTTCATTATAAAGAAACGGCTAATTACGATTGTCATTATATAGTGGGTGTAGATTCAATGCACCTGTATGTGGGGAGACTTTGCCTTGTACCATGAGGGGAAGAAGATCGCTTAAATTTACAATAATCGCTTGGAACAGCTGAAACATTGATAACAAAAAGATGGACAACGCAACAAGAAATCGGTATCATATGGCAGACGACATAATAAAGAGAATAATAATGATGATAATGATGATGATGATGATAATAATAATAATAATGACGTATTTTACAGTACCACGACAGGCAACCGTTACCTTTTCTTTCCTGACATTAAATAATAATAATAATGATAATAATAATAATGATGATGATAATGATAATAATGATAATGACCTATATTACAGTACCACGGAGAGCAACCGTTACCTTTTCTTCCATAATATTAAATAATAATAATAATGATGGTAATGATGTTGATAATAATAATAATAATAATAATAATAATAATGAGGGATATTACAGTACCACAACAGGCAACCTACCTTTTCTTCCCTGATATTGAATAATAATAATGATAATAATAATAATAATGATGATAATGATAATAAAGATAATGACCTATATTACAGTACCACAACAAGCAACCGTTACCTTTTCCTCACTGATATTAAATAATAATAATAATGATAATAATAATAATGATGATGATAATAATAATAATAATGACGTATATTACAGTACCACGGCAAGCAACCGTTACCCTTTCTTCCATAATATTAAATAATAATAATAATGATGGTGATGATGTTAATAATAATAATAATAATGACGTATATTACAGTACCACGACAGGCAACCGTTACCTTTTCTTCCCTGATATTAAATAATAATAATAATGATAATGATAATAATAATAATGATGATAATGATAATAATAATAATGACGTATATTACAGTAACACAACAGGCAACCGTTACCTTTTCTTCCCTGACATTAAATAATAATAATAATAATGATAATAATAATAATGATGATAATGATAATAATGATAATGGCGTATATTACAGTACCACGACAGGCAACCGTTACCTTTTCTTTCCTGATATTAAATAATAATAATAATGATGATGATAATGTTGATAACAATAATAATAATAATAAAAATAATAATAATAATATTGTTATTAAAGACTACAATCAAAAAAAGTGACTCCTTATTGATATGGCAGTCTCTGCTGATTGCAATGTGTCTTTGAAGATATTCAAAAAGTTGTCAAAATACAAGGACCTTGAAATAGAAATCTCGAAAATGTGGCCTATGGGAACATCAACAATCCCTGTTGTAGTTGGAGCCCTAGGACTGGTTGACAAAGATTGCAGTAAACTAATTGAAATTATTCCTGGAAGTCCATGCCTCAAGGAGATACAAAAAATGTTCTGACAAGTAGAGCCCACACTTTTCGAAGGGCTTTATCTATGTAATTATTTTTTTGGGCAGTGGAAAGTGTCATGATGCCATTTCTAACCTTAGGTCTCTGGTCGGGACCCGGAAAGAAATGAGTATACATCAGAAACAGAAGGAAATAATAATAATAATAATAATAATAATAAAACAACAACGTTTCATGGCAGATCTAAAAGCATCCTTACTACTACTACTACTACTAAACTAGAGTTTACACATTTTCTTCTCTTCTTTAAGAAACAATATTAAGAATAATACTAAATGGCAGATCTAACAGAATTACTACTATTACTACTACTATTAATAATATTATTATTAATAATAAAAACAAATGACTGATCTAACAGAATTACTACTACTACTATAGTAGAGTCCCAACCCTTTCCTCTTTTCTCTTACTACTACTATAATAAATAGTAGAACTAACAGTACTACTACTTCTACTACTACGACAGTAGAGTCTCCGCCCTTTCCCTCTACTTTTAGCTACAATAATAATAGTAATATTAAATGGCAGATATAACAGCATTACTACTATTCGACTACAGTAGAGTCACTACCCTTTCCTTTCTTCGGGGTGGTAGAACCTGATAGGGTCCAAGTTATGATCAAATAGTGAATCCCCAAACAAAAACAAATCACTATGAAATTATAAAAATACATTTTTATAGTAAAAATACCAACAATAACTATTTATAGTACAATTTAGCAACAGTATTAGGAGAATTTCCAATTATTAAAATTATTAACAATAATACATTTTATAGCAAAATGACCAACAATACATTTCCTGTAGTTGAAGCCATTTGTGTTCAAAACATTTAGATTTCGGCATTAAATAACCCATAGAGATGTTGATATGCCGCTAAACAAAATAAAACCAAACAACGTTGCTTTCTTATTCATGACGATGATAACAATAACAACAACAACAACAATAATAATAATAATAATAATAATAATAATAATAATAATAATAATAAATGGCAGATCTAAACGCATTACTACTAGTACAGTAGAGTCTTCACCCTTTCTTTTCTTTTAATAATATATTAAGAGACATCACTACTACTACTACCACCACAGCGCCACTACTACAACTACTACTACTACTACAACCACCACTGCAGTACATTGTCCACTCTTTTCAAAAAGAATAAAGACGGAAATTAGTTGAAAACTTATCATAGGCGTGACTTTATGACCAATGACTAATGTCCGTTTAAGATATTTTTAATTCTTCTTAAGTGTCTTGATTTCGTTTCGGTTTACTTTTCGGATAGCAGTGTTGAGAGATTCGTAAATTTGATCACTAAGAACCCCCCCAACCAGACACGTTGATCGTTTTACAATAAATGCCCCGGGCACGCCTTTTTAAAATCCTGGTGACGTTGTATCCTTGATGATGGAACCCAGAATCCTGCGCGAATGCTTCCCTGAATACTATACTTGTCAATCGTTACCGATCGACCTTATTCGCATACTCTTCACTTCCCTTGCATTAATCACACACATTCAGTAAGACACTACATTGAGTGGCTCCCGAGTCTTGTATTGAATGAACTTTAATTAAGTTCAGTTTATTACATCATAATAATAGAAAAAAACAACAACAACATTATGTCCAGTAGAATCTCAGTAAATTTTATTGGGGGATCAGTTTATCATGTAATAACAAAAGAAAATCGATCCCCCATATAATGTCCAGTTTAATCACATATTAATTTGTTGGGGGGGTCAGATTATTACTTAATATTAATAGAAAACTGATCCCCCACATCATGTCCAGTAGAATCACATATCGATTTGAAGGGGAATCAGTTTAATACTTACTAACAGTAGGAAACTGATCCCCCACATTATGTCAATTAGAATTGCATTAATTTGAAAGGGAATCAGTTTATTACTTAATAACAAGAGAAAACTGATCCCCCACATTATGTCCAATAGTCACATATCAAACTGAAGGGGGGGTCAGTTTAATACTTAGTAACATTAGGGAACTGATCCCCCATGTCATGCCCAGTAGAATCTCATTAATTTGAAAGGGAATCAGTTTATTACTTAATAACAAGAGAAAACTGATCCCCCATATTATGTCCAGTAGAATCTCATATTAATTTGAAGTGGGGTCAGTTTATTACTCAGTAACAATTGAAACCTGATCCCCCATATTATGGCCAGTACAATTTCATGTTAATTTGTAGGGGGAATCAGTTTACTGCTTTGTAATAATAGGAAACCGATCCCCAATATAATGTCCAGTAGAATCTAATTAATCTGAAGGGGGCTCAGTTTATTACTTAATAACTATAGAAAACTGACCCCCCATATTATGGCCAGTACTCATATTAATGTAAAGGGGGATAAGTTTACTATTTATTAACGATAGAAAACTGATCCCTCAAATTATGTCCAGTAGATCCATATTAATTTATTTTTTCAATTATGTTTTGAAAAACGGCTACAGTATTTTGGTAATTACTATTATTAGAAAAATTCCATGTGATTTTTTTAAATATATTTTTTCAATTAGATTTAATATTCAGAAATTTTGACCTGGGTCACTTTATGATTTAATAACGAATTTAGGAAAATTCGGTAACGGAAAATTCGGTAACGGAAAATTCGGTAATTTTGTCAAGGTAAGAAAATTTGTTAACTATGACATAAAAGTCGATTGAAAATTGATATTAGGGCCGTCGTTCTGGAGTGGTTATTTTCTCCCTCCCCTATATTTTTAAATAACTGAAAATCGTGGTCTATATAAAACCCCACAACAACAATACCAGCGCCATACTTTCTGGAGGGGGATAGACCGCCCCCCCCATTTCGTTTAAATAAGTATTAACTAAAAATAAACATGGTTTCAGTCCAGATAAAACCCCATTGCTGCAATACCAGGCTCTTACTTTCTGAATGGAGGGTTAGGAGGGGGAGGCTAAGCTCCCCCACTTTTTAAAAATAAGTATTTAGCGTGTCTCAATGGCCATGGTTCGAGGTAATGCTTTCTCCATCATTATTGCGGTTGGCAGACACTGACAAGAAAAAAAGCCCCACCAAAAGGTGCTACATAATAAAATTTCCTTTTTATGCTAAAATTGTTTCTTCAAAAATAACATTATGACTGTTAAAATTGAGCCCGGAAAGTAATATTTTCATTACAGCAACTTAGTGGCTGAAGTAGTTGCATATTTTCTTCTAATTGTCAGTGTTCAATCCATACGATTTCAAGACAAACAAGCTTTCTCTACTTGGAAGATTAACATCTTCATTTGATTGTGTAACAGACAATGATAGGCTCAGTAAATATTTGTGGTAGTAAATGCTATGTTTATTTTCTTTTGATTATGCTAATAGCTCTGATAAAAAAATAAAAGTTTTTTTTATACTTCAAGCAAATAACATTGATTTATCTAAGTTATTGTATCTTCCTTTCAAATTATTATCCGCCCTGGATAAGACGATAAACTACATCCGTGTTCTGTATAAAGCGATAATCTACATCCAGCATCAAAGTCTCTGATCAGGAGGTTTTGAGGAGTGTGGAATCATCTCTCAATAGATGGTGGCTTTTCGACATGTATAACTGCTTTTCTAATTTCCCTGTAAAATTTTCTTCAGTTGCGTTTGGACTATTTTATTTTGGCGATAGAACCTACAACATTTTTCTTATCACCTTGTCGTCTGCACCTTTAACTGCAGTTTCTATTTTAGCATTTCTTTGATTGATAGAATTTCATTTAGTGATTTAATTTTATATTTCCGCTTGATCTTCCTGTATTTGCGTTTTCAGACATTTGGATTTCTTGGGATCTCATCTAATATCTAATTTCCTTTATTTCTCGGGTAGCTTGTCATTTCCTGTGGATTTCCATTTTGTGGATTTCTTTAGAACTTGCCTAACATTATTCCTGGTTATATTTACCTATTCTTGTAGAGATTTAATCATCATTCGTTCTTTTCGTTGAATTCATTCTACATTGGGGTCATATTCTTTTGGGCTGATCCAAATACTCTCCCAAAATTTCTGCACTTTTTCAGTAGATGGTAGCTTTTTGACATGCATAATTGCTTTTCCAATTTCCCTGTAAAATATCTTTAGGTCCGTTTGGAATATTTTATTTTTCCCATAGAACATACAACGTTTTTGGTACCGTCTTGTTCTCTGTACCTTTAACTGCAGTATCTGTTTTAGCATTTCTTTGAATGATGGAATTTCATTTAGTGATTTAATTTTATATTTCCGCTTGATCTTACTGTATTTGCGTGCTGAGACATTTAGATTCCTAGTAATCTCATCTAATGTCGAAATTTCACATCTAATTCCCTTTATTTCTCGTATCAGTTTTGCCTTCCAATCTGACTCTCTTTGTCTATCGTTTGTTGTTTTCATTGTCTTGACACCAAGAGTCCCAGTAGCTGCTAAAGCTGTTGCATATATGACATTATTAACATCCAGTGCAGCGTTATATATTTGCACAATGTGCTTAATGGATTTTGTCATATGAATTTTGGGGAACTGGTCTCTGTCTGACATTTGTGTGAGAGTTACTCTACTGAGTACTTGGATGACATGGTCCTTCGCTTCAGTGATTTCACCACTGTTGTTTTCAGCCCTAATGTAGTTTGACTCATCTTCAGTGACATAATCTTTATAAATGCAGTTTATGTCGCAGGTAGATTCTTCAGTTTTATTTCATGAGAGATTATTATTTCGTATCTCATTTATTTTAGTTTTTACCTCATTCTCTGTCATATTATTTATTCCTACTCTCATTGCTTTATTCTGTCTGGTGTTTGATTATTATTATTATTATTATTATTATTATTATTATTATTATTGTGCTTCTCCCTCCGATCGTTATTTCGCACGACCGTTACGTCCAAGTAAATAATGGCCTATTCCGTTTTGATCGCCTGGAAAGAGGTGAAAATACACCTGGTATTGCAGTCAATTTAAAAATTAGTGTTTCAGATGATATTTTTGTGAGAGTTACTCTGCTGAGTACGTGGATTCTATGGTCCTTCGCTTCAGTGATTTCACCTCAAATAAACTGAAAAACTACAGACAACAAGTTTTTCTTCAAGGATCAAAACTCGCACTATGGATGAACAGGATTTTAATGCATATATTATGTTTTCTAGCGATGGATGTCGCCAATAATCGCACTGATACTTCTGATTAATTCTATGTGTGATTATTCTTTGTATGTAATATACTAATTGTATACAATTTATTTATATTTTTGTGTGTATTGTTGTGTGTGTAATTTGTACGTTACAATTGTTTTATGGTACATGTGATAAAAGGAGAATTAACTCCGTAGTATTACAAACCATATGTGTTGCCCGTGCCAAAGTTCGTGGTGAAGAGATTGAACTTAACGTTTTTTGGCGGGTTGTCCGTATTTCCGGCAGGAATAGTTTTTTCTTGTATGCTGGAAGCATTTTTATTATTTCTAATTTTAATTTAATCTATTTTATACAACGTTTTTATATTGTATTTTATTTATAGTTTTCATTGTTATTATTTTATATTTTATTTGTAATAATAATGTCCCTACAGGTGACACTTTTTTCTCTCACGTGTCTAATTTCATACATTTTTTTTTTAATATTTTTGTGTGTATTGGTGTGTGTAATTTGTACGTTACAATTGTTTTATGGTACATGTGATAAAAGGGAGAATTTACTCCGTATTATTACAAACCATATCACAGAGGGGCATGTGTTGCCCATACTAAGGTTCGTGGTGAAGAGATTGAATTTAACGTTAAAGGATGTCCGTATTTCCGACAGGAACAGTCTTTTTTTTTGTACGCTGGGAGTATTTTTATTATTTATAATTTTTATTTAATTTATCTTATGCAACGTTTTTACGTTATTGTTTTATTTTATTTTTAATTTTCATTATTATTATTATTATTTTAATTTTATATTTTATTTATAATAATAATACGTGCGACTAAATCTTATTGTCTAAGAGAAAAAAAGGAAAGAGAACAGATGACTTTTTTTTTAGTAAAGTGGTGTAACCCACAAGAGAAAAGAAAAACGAAGAGGACAAGTCCGCACTGGGAACTGTACTTAAGAACAAACCAATTAAAAAAATTGTGAATTAATCATTGCAGAATAGATAGTGGAACATAATTATAGACATAATGTGAAAACGTCAAATTAGGTCAGCAGGTTAGAACTACCTAATGTATACTTTGAAATTATCAGTCAGTGATCAAAATAGCAAAAAATTATAAAAAGAAAAACCCAAATGACGTTTAGGTCACAAAAAATCTCAAGGACGACTGAATTTGTAAACAGACGTACAATGGTAGAGTTAAAAAAAAAAGGAAATTTAAGAAAAATCCTCACATTATATAGAAAAAGAATGATTTATTTTAAACTGATGTCAAGGCGATAAAAATTTAAACTGACACATTATTTTTTACCCACTATATTTAAACTAAAATTTTTTAAAGAGAATATTTCACTGAAATATGTTGGAAAATTTCCAAATTTTCATTCGAAATAAAGAAAATACGAATTTTAAGCAAAATGGCTACAGTATATGAAAAAAAAAAAAAACGCCAGTTTAACCATTATTCCTCCTGGTGAAAGTTTTTGCCATCTGTCAAAATTACAATTCTCTATATAATAATTGTGCTTGTCTCTTTCTGCTTCAGCTAGTTCATTACTTTGCACGACCGTTACGCCCTGCCAATACCACATGAATAATGGACGATTCAGTTTGATCGCGTGGAAAGACGAGAAAAGACACTAGTTAGTTTCAGTGAGAAAATGAATGATAGAAAGAAAGAAATATAGAAGTGTTTAACGTCTCCTATTCCGTTTTGATCGTTGGGAAAGAGGGGAAAAGACACTACTTGGTTTCAGTGAGAAAATGAATGAACGAAAGAAAGTAAGAAGGAAAGATAGAAATATTTAACCGGCTAAGTGAAATGGAAAACGTTGTCAATGTGAAATCTTTTCATTTGTACCCCCTTACTTCTTAAAATAACAACCAGCATTCATATTTATGAGTGTTATTGCAATATTTTGTTAAAGTTGTTAAGCTGAAATATTTAACGATGCGATTGGAGAATTTCTACGGATATTTTATTGTCGTATGACTCCCCGTGAGCTTATTCAAATCATTAACTTAAGAATTAAAATTCATTAGAATATTAAGATTGGAAAACCGTGAAATTTTCAGCGGTATTTCTAGCAAGCTATAAATTAGGAAATTGAAAATTTCATTGAAATATACTGGAAAATTTCCAAATTTCTATCTGAAATCAAGAAAATACAAACTGAAAACAAAATAGTCACAATATGTTGAATAAGTAGTAAATGTTGTTATTGTTGTTGCTGAAGTTTTAAAAAATAAAGTAATCAATATTTATGTTATTTTAGTTTGAGAAATTAATTTATGTACTTTAATAAGAGAATGTTTTGACTTTGACTGTTTTCGTTTCATTTTATTTTTTTTTAGTCGTGTATGTTGGCTTCGAAAATAAGCATTAATAGTTAACAATAACAACATTTCGTCACTTTCATTTATTAGACATTAAATTACATCACTTCGCATCTTCCATACTTTACCTTGACTTCCAGTTTGTCCAGTGATTCTCAACCGCCTAGTGTGTCGGGCAATTCTCTTAAATGTGATAGGAAATATTGTCACAGGATATATATATATATATATATATATATATATATATATATATATATATATATATAAAAAATTCGGACAGTTGAATAAAACACCAAAAGTAAAATGGAAAATAGTAAATAGAACAAGAACTTGTAAAACCTGGGATGACCCATGCCCTTTATGCCTACACGAAAAACTATACATCATTTAGTTTCTAAATAATGAACAATTATTAAACCATAGGCAGGAGTTAACGTTTTTTATTGCCGACATCAACAAATTTTCGCATTAAATAATTAGCATAAAAAAAATCGCATAGTTTAATAAAAGTCTTAAAAGCTTAGCCAAATCATTAAATAGAAAAAAAACCTTTCTGTAGTTGTCAAAAAACAAATTGAAATTCAGTGCAATACGGTTTGTATATAAAACACCCACTTGAATAAACAAATAAATAAATAAATAGATAATCAGATGGACAATAATAAAACAAAATCCTCCCGACACAACGACATGTAGGCGCGCCATAAAAATATCCCTCAGTGGGAACAAACTAGAGGATGACCGCAGGCATTAGCCTTGAAATAGATACCCTATTCAACCAGAGCGAAACCTCTCAGAAGAGGATGAATCTATAGATAAGAATTAACTCTCTGACCACTTAACCAAAATGACTCACCTAGCCACTCCCACGGATGTTATAACAAACCATGCTTAAAAACACACGTAAACCAAGAGATAGCTTATTCCTAAAATTTCGCTTGAAGATGAAACGGAACTAAACACCTTAATTCAACTTAATAATTATTTGGATGGTTTCGGCTCTCATTTTTGAAACATGAGAACTCTTATGTAGCGAAGGAATCATATTTTTAAACAAATACATACACACACACACACACACATATATATATATATATATATAAATTTATGCATTTAGGCAGCTATCTTTCTTTCAAAGCACATTTCATTGAATACGACTGACAAGGTGCTTTTATTTAGTTTTTTTTTTATACAATTTCTCATGCGATCTAATAATTTTTTTCTTTTCAGATGATAAGTTATATAAAAACTGTCCGAATGTTCTTTTTATCCGAGCGCTTTCGGCTATACATTTAGCCATTTTTCAAGGATGAAATATTTTAACTGTTAAATAAAAAAAAAAGGCTAAAAATAACGAAAGCCTTATTAATAAAAACAAAACAAAAAAACAACACTTAATAATATTAACTATGAACATGGACACAATATCTTGACCTTGTTTTGAAAAATAAAAACATTTTATAAAACATACATGCAACAAACTATTTCTTATTTAATAGTTAAAATATTTAATCCTTGAAATGGCTAAATTTCTAGCCGAAAGAACATTCGGTCAGTTTTAAAAATAAAAAAAATAAAAAATAAAAGCACCTTGCCTGTCGTGTTCAATGAAATATATATATATATATATATATATATATATATATATATATATATATATATATATATATATACAGACATGACAGAATGGAATAGACACCAAGATAAATTTTCTTTCTGATTTTTTTTTTTATTAACCAAGATAAATTAACTTAGATTATTTGATTAAAATTGCAGATAACAATACTGGAACATGCCTCGAACCAAAGGAGCCTCAGACCCCCTCCGAATTTCAGCGAGGACGTATCGTGGGCCAACATGAAGGTGGTCTTAGTCAAAGAAAAATATCTGAAAACCTTTCAATACCCCTTTCTACTGTTAATAGAGTGATCGTACAATTCAGCAGAGAGGGCAAGAAGTGCACAAAACCTCATCCAGGCCGCCCTGGGCCCTCTGAAAGAACCATGCGTCTTGTCGAAAGCAATGTTGAACAGGATCCACGTTGCAAGGCCTCTGACATAGCAAAACAAGTTGATGTCAGTCCCAGAACAGCTGTCAGGTATCTTCACAAGCTGGGCTACTATGGCAGAGCTGCAAGAAGGAAACCACTTCTCCGTCCAGCCAATATCAAACGCAGAAAGGATTGGGCTCATGAGATGGTGGAGAGACCTGTGACCTTTTGGACCACTGTCATTTTCTCTGATGAGTCAAGATTCGCATAATTTTCCGACAGTGGAAGAGTATGGGTATGCAGACTCTCTAGTCAAGAGTTTGATTTAAAAAGACTGCAGCTAACGGTGAAACATGGGTGCCTTTCAGTAATGGTATGGGGTGCAATTTGGAGTGATGGTCGCTCAGAGCTTGTGGAGTGTGAAGGAAACATTAATTCAACCAAATATGTTTCTATATTAAACAAAGGGCTCCTTCCAATATTCTCAAGTAGGAGAATGAGCAAAGTTGACTCCCTATTTATGGAAGATGGAGTTCCATGTCACACTGCTCAAGCAACGCAACATTGGTTGAGACAAAATGGGATCAATAAACTTCCATGGACAAGTCACTCCCCGGATATTAACCCTATTGAACACCTTTGGGGCATATTAGATCGAAAACTCCGCAAAAAGAACAGGAAGCCATCTTCTAAGCCCGAACTTTTAGGATTATTGCGTCAAACATGGAATCCCTCAAGATGATATTCGTGAACTCATAGCTAGCATGCCTAGAAGGGTCCTTGCATTAAACAAAGCAAAAGGGATGTCAACCAAGTATTAGTTATTAAATTTATGACCATTTATAATTACTTCATTTGTATAAATTACTTGTTTAATAAAATAAACGGTTTCTGTGAGCGTCTATTCAATTCTGTCATGTCTGTGTGTCTGTCTGTGTATATATATATATATATATATATGGTGGACTCTCCTATCTTGAATGATGAATGAGGGCCAGTAGCCAGTATTGGATGGTGCCTTTCGTTTTACACTTAGGCATGCTGGAAGGAAAGGCACGGTTAAGTAATGGATAGCGGAATGGGAGAGCCGAGTTCGAATCCCAGTCGAATCCATTTCATTTACTTATGTGCTAATACCCTTGGGAAAGGTATGAATCCTCTTCTTTCAAACCCTTTAATATATATATATATATATATATATATATATATATATATATATATATATAAAAGTAACTTACCCATTAACTTATATATATATATGCGTGTGTATGTGTGTGTGTGTGTGTGTGTAATGGCACATTGTTAGTATTTGAATAAATGAATAATTATTAAACTTTTTTTCAAATAATTCTTTTCACTATTCTTAGATTATGTTATTTTAATATACTTTGTTTTATTAGCCATTTTTTAAAAAATTCTTTTTATTTTTTAATTTTAAACTTTCAATCATTTCTAGTGATCGAGGGCTCAAAATAAAACAATCGACGGTACACATTGATACATTTTAGATTCCAATACAAATGGAATATCCCACATTAGTTAAAAAGGAGGTCTGTTTTGAACAGAAGAGGGTGTTCGTCTTCTGGAAACTTGGAACGTCAACTCCTCACGTTAGTGTAAGAGATGGTATAAAAATTGTGATTTGACATAGGAATAAAAACTAACCTAAAAGAAGTAGTTTTCCTAGATGTCAGACTCAACACAAGAAAGGGTGCAGGTCAACCATATAGAAAACCCATGGACAAACCACTTTACATACACACATTTTCCAACACCCGTCAGCAATAATCAAGCTTATCCCACAATCAGTTAACCGTAGGTTATCTAACAATTGTTCCAATGAAATCATCTTCAACGAAGCCAAGACAGATTATGAAACAGCCGTAAAAGATAGATTTTCGGTAATACTCACGTACACTCTGCATAGTACAAAAAAAAGCCAACAGGAAAAGAAACATCATATAGTTTAACCCGCCGTACAACAAAAACGTAAAAACAAACACAGGAAAATATTTGTTAAACTCATACGCAAACACTTACCCCCATCACGCATTTGCTACAAAATATTTAACAGAAACGCAGTAAAAATCACCTATAGTTGCACCGAGAACAACAGAAAAATAATCAAGAAAGAAACTGCCCGCACAAGCCAAACCCACCTGTAACTGCAGAGGAAAGAACGAATGTCCCTTAAATGGCAAATACTTACAAAACAATGTAATATATTAAGCCAATGTAAAATCAGCAAATAACGAAGAAAAAATATAGGTAGGAGTAATTGAAGGATCCTGGAATCAAAGACAAAGAAATTACTTACACAAACATCCTTTTCAAATAGTAAATACGCGAACAGCACAATGCTTTTTAAAAATATATGGGAAATTAAAAGCAAAAAATAAATTAAGCCAAAAATATAATGGAAAATAAGGAAAACAACATTTGCCGACATTGATAAAATTGTAAATTTTGTATGGAGGAGAAAATAGCTGTAATCAACTTTCCAGAACAATGCAAATTACTAAAGAAACAATCAGAAATTATCTCAAAATGCAGACACGAAAACAAATTTTTACTACATTACTTAAAAATCGAAAACTAAAAAAAAAGAAAGGAATATCTTGTAAAATTTCACCATTTCTCTAAACCCTACCATAAATGCCTGGCTGCTTCTTGTTTTTCAGCCTGTTTGCAATCCGCTTCGGTAGTTCCAGTTTTTCAGAACTCGGGTGAACCGTCTGATCTTTCTAGCTATCAGTTTATTAACCTTCTACCTCTTATTGGCAAATTACTAGAGGCCTAATCGACTCTCGACTGGTTAAGCATTTCACATCATAGGGTCTTCTTTCAGATAAACAATATGGCTTTCGCTTCTCTAGTTCCTCTGCTGATGTTTTATCAATTATTGCTGAAAGAGTGTATCAAGCTTTAGATAAGAATGGTGACGCACGGACAGTTGATTTGACGAAGGCATTTGACAAGGTTTGGCATGACGGTTTTCCTCGCAAATTGAATGGTTATGTTATTTCTGGACTAATTTTTGATCTGATTCAGTTTTTCTCGTCAAATTGCGAAATGAAACCTGTCCTGAACGGCCACTCTTCTAAGTTTTCTAGAGTAATGGAGGTGTCTTTCAGGGCTCTATCCTTGGACCTAATCTCTTTCCTAATTTTCATCACTGACCTTCCTGATAACACCAGATGATGATATAACTACTTAGTCCTTAATAGTAAGTTTGATCAGTACGATAAATTCAAATTGGCAGCTGATCTAAAAAAATCCCCGGCAATCTGTTGTTAACTGGGACAAGGAATAACTTGTCAATTCTAACGAAACTCTTCTGAGAGACCTCTTTCTGCTTTCCTGATGATGCTAACCTACAGGAGAGCGACTCGTTGCACCTTCTCGGGCTAATATTTTCCGCTGACATGAAATGGAAAGATTTTATTGAATCAATTGCTTGGTCTGCTGCTAGGAAAGTTGATTCACTGTGTCGAGCTAGACATTTTTTTTGCCAGAATCTATCTTGCATATTTATAAGTCTACCATTTGTTCTTGCTTTGAATATCGCTGCCGTATCTGCTCTGGTGCTACTGTTATATATTTAGAGAATCTTGATAATATCAAAAGAAGATTTTGCAATGTTATTTTTCCTGACATGATATCTTGGCTTCAGTCACTTTCTCACCGCCGTAACATGGCTTCCCGTTCACTTTCTATAAATACTTTCATGGTAATTGTTCTGATAAACTTTCATAAATATTCATTGGGGTTTCATTTTAAATGTTGCTATTGTTACAATTTTTGGATACATTATGTAACTAGTGAGCTAGCCCAAATGTCTTGACTCACTTTATACTTCACCAATAGAAGGTTAACCAATCAGAAGACGTAGAATATTCAACCCGTCGTGTATAAAGGCGGCCATTTTGTTTACTCTATCCGAATGTCCAGTGCCAGCTTGTCACGCGAAGAGATAACAGAAGGACGAACTATGCTCTGCTACTTTTATCGAAATATCCACTGCTAACCTGAACAACGCTTTCCTACTCTTATCGAAATATTCACTGCTAACCTCTGGATTCTATACTCGGAGACGACTGTCATCATGAACAACAGCTATTTCATCCCCCCCCCCCTGACAAATTGTACATACGGGAACTAATTAGGATTCCATAGAGACTTGTGTTATTATGGTGACTGTAGTAAAAGTAATAAGTAAGAATATGTTGTTTTGGTGTAAGGAATACTGCGGTATGTTTGGCGCAGTCATCGCAGCTAGATAAGTTTAAGATAGATTGAAGACCAGCCTTCTCCTTTCCCCCCTTTTCACCTTGTATCACATTTTTGTATTAAAACAAAAAAATCTTACTTTCCTTTATGGTATTTAGAGTTTATGAATCTAAGCACAGTACTAGATTGGCAGCTAGGTCCCATCTTTTTACACTTGAAATGGCTAGATGTAACCGTAAGTTCTATGCTAACAATTTCTTCTTTCACACTTCTCGCTTGTGGAACTCACTTCCGGTTTCTTGCTTCTTTCTTAACTTTGATCTTAAAGAGTTTAAATGCAATGCCAATCGTTATGTTCTGCCTTCTTAATCACTGTTCTTTTATTGTCCTCTCTCCTTACTAGTGCATTTTTTTTCATATTCTCTAACACTCGATAGCCTCTTACGTTTAAGCGGCTTTTCTTGCTTTGCATGGAGTGAAATGATTCAAAGTAAATAAATCTTTGATTTCAAAAACAAAAATGAATCGAGGAATTCTTCTCCAAGTCGATCAATTTTATGCAATCAATTGTTTCTTTCTATGTAACACACCTTATTTAGCTAACAAGTTTCAAGAGCCGAATATTGAAAGATTACCTGCAGAAATTCAAGGAATACACACCGTTATCGTTCTTGTATGACAGAATACATAGCACAGCTGAAAGTTGACGAAAATGCAGACGCGGTCCTATAGCCTTGGTTGGCAATCTGTCTAGGCGAAGATTTGATTTGTTTAACGGCATATCAGATCCTTATGGGTCATTTAATGCCGAAATTTAATTTTCTCGGGAAATTTGATTAATTGCTTCTGTTTAATGACCCCTGAACCTATTGTTGGTCATTTAGAGCCAAATTTATTTTGTTGTAAACATATTTTACAAATCGTCAAGTATTTGGTTTGGTTTGTTTTACGGCATATCAACCTCAATGGGTTATGTAATGCCGACAAAATTTTTATTGCTGGTAATATGTTTTTCTTCAAAAATCTATTTCAGGGAATATTTTTCCTTGAAAAAATCTATAGCTGGTAATATTTTTTTTCAAAGAATGTATAGCTGTTTGTAATGCTGGTACTTTTTTTTTTAAAGTATTTTCCTTAAAAATTATTGCTGGTAATATTTTTTTTTTATTACAAAGTATTTCTGGTATTAAAACCTATTTTTACACAAGTTTGGGTGTTAACTATATGCCCATAGCTGGGGCCCTAACAGGTGTTACCACTCTCGATTAGTTGTCCTACGGCCATTGTCTGCGATGGACGTTACTCCAAGGAAGCGTACGAAAATTGTAACGCTGCGCGAACACAATGGCAAGCGTTACCAGTGAGCAAATCAAAGTACTATAGACTGGCCCGGAAAATCTGATTTCAATTCAATCGAGAATCTGTGCTCAATCTCCAAGGAATGACTTCGTGGAATGGACATACGAAGTACTAACATCTTCACTGGGTCATGATAGGAACAGACCGAGATAGATAGATAGATAGATTGTCCAGGAACCTCTCCTGATTTAAATCCAATCTAGAATCTGTGCTCAATCTCCAAGGAACGACTTCGTGGAATGGACATACGAAGTACTAACATCTTCACTGGGTCATGATAGGAACAGACCGAGATAGATAGATAGATAGATAGATAGATAGATAGATAGATAGATAGATAGATTGTCCAGGAACCTCTCCTGATTTAAATCCAATCTAGAATCTGTGCTCAATCTCCAAGGAACGACTTCGTGGAATGGACATACGAAGTACTAACATCTTCACTGGGTCAAGATAGGAACAGACCGAGATAGATAGATAGATAGATTGTCCAGGAACCTCTCCTGATTTAAACCCAATCTAGAATCTGTGCTCAATCTCCAAGGAATGATTTCGTGGAATGGACATACGAAGTACTAACATCTTCACTGGGTCAAGATAGGAACAGACCGAGATAGATAGATAGATAGATAGATAGATAGATAGATAGATTGTCCAGGAACCTCTCCTGATTTAAATCCAATCTAGAATCTGTGCTCAATCTCCAAGGAATGATTTCGTGGAATGGGCCTACGAAGTACTAACATCTTCACTGGGTCATGTTTCATTGGAAATAATAATTCAATTATTAGTTTTGTTTTAATTAATTTGTACAAAGATGAAGAGATAGATAGATAATGAACAGATAGATAGATAGATAGATATGAATAGTCTGAGATATATAGACTGACCAGGAAACTCTCCTGATTTAAATCCAGTCAAGAATCTGTGGTCAATCTGCAAGGAATGACTTCGTGGAATGGACATAAGAAGTACTAACATGTGCACTGGGTCATGTTTGTTTGGAAAAATATGAAAAAAGTAAATAATAACGAAATTATTCGTTTTGTGTCAATTAATTTGCACAAGGGTGTAGATAGATAGATAGATAGATAGATAGATAGATAGATAGATAGATATGAAAAGACTGAGATAGATAGATAGATAGGTAGAAGAATAAAGGCATAGATAGATAGATATGAAAAGACTGAGATAGATAGATAGATAGATAGATAGATAGATAGATAGATAGATAGATAGATAGAAGAATAAAGGCATAGATAGATAGATAGATATGAAAAGACTGAGATAGATAGATAGAGAGATAGATAGATAGATAGAAGAATAAAGGCATAGATAGATAGATAGGAAAATACTGAGATAGATAGATAGATAGATAGATAGATAGAAGAATAAAGGCATAGATAGATAGATAGATATGAAAAGACTGAGATAGATAGATAGATAGATAGATAGATAGATAGATAGATAGAAGAATAAAGGCATAGATAGATAGATAGATAGAAGAATAAAGGCATAGATAGATAGATATGAAAAGACTGAGATAGATAGATAGATAGATAGATAGATAGATAGATAGATAGAAGAATAAAGGCATAGATAGATAGATAGATATGAAAAGTTTTGAGATAGATAGATGGATAGATAGATAGATAGATAGATAGATAGAAGAATAAAGGCATAGATAGATAGATATGAAAAGACTGAGATAGATAGATGGATAGATAGAAGAATAAAGGCATAGATAGATAGATAGGAAAAAGACTGAGATATATATATATATATATATATATATATATATATATATATATATATATATATATAGATAGATAGATAGATAGATAGAAGAATAAGGCATAGATAGATAGATAGATAGATAGATAGATATGAACAGGCTTAGACAGAGAGACTGGTCGGAAAATCCCCTGATTTAAATCCAATCGAGAATCTCTAGTCAATCTGCAAAGACAGAGTTCGTGGAATGGACGTACGAAGTACAAACATGTAGACAAGGTCATGTTTCACTGGAGAAATATGATAAAGTAAATAATAATAGAATTATTCATTTTGTTAAAATTAAGTTTGAAAAGGGTGTATTTTTAGACAAAACGTTCTGAGAACTCTTCCCTCAAATTAAAATGATATAATCAACACTACAAATGGCACTTGGCCCAAGTTTACAGTATGTCGTGGAGCGTACTGTGATGACTAAATAATGGATTTATTTTGAAATATGTTATTGGACGCGAAACTGGGTCACTGACACTCCTCGGAAATATTAAATTATCTCAGTCATAATGTTAATTTAAGTGTTCGCCCCTCCATAGTTTCATGACTAATTGTTGTCTGGTTAGCAGCATAACCCTGACATAAGGACAATATAGTTCGGAGTCTATTTTCATGAATATAGGTAACTCCACTAAATTTTCGATACCTAACGTTTAAAATTTTTATAAATGAGAAAACATTCTTGAAGATTTTTAGCTTTAATTGAAAGCTAAATGATTAAATTTATTATTTCCAGTAAGTAAAATATTCTGGTGTATTTCAGATAGAAATTATATAGATTGGAATGTCAAATATATGCCCGATTTTTTAAAAATTGTCTTAAAAGCGGCCATTTTCTTAAATTTTAAGAAATTTGTAAACAAAACAAAATTATCAGTTTTAAAAATCTTCCAAAAATAAAATATATATTTCTGACACGTTATTTGAGTAAAATTAGAAAATTTAAAGTTAAATTAATCTGATTTGAAATAAATATTACTTTCAGCATAAAAAAGTAATATACATGAATTTCTTAACGATGGGTTCTGATTTTCTTTGATCTCTACTGACGTAGCGATAAGTTCTGACACCTTTTATGGATGACTAGAATTGACATAAATTTACGAAATCCAAGTGAACGCATTTTTTTTTTTAGTTTTTAACTACCGAGTAATTTTTACAAATTAACATATTTTCAGTAATTAATTAATATTTTATTGATTTATGGTTAGGTTTCAAGATGCTTTATGAAATTTGCGTTTCGTCTCTAGGTTCTTAAGTTTACTAACTTAAACAAAAAATTAATTAATTGAAGTATGATCCGAACTAAAATAAATATATGAAATAAAATTATTTAGTGAAATAGTAATTAAGAAAAGTAAAATGTACATTGAAATTACCCCAATCATAATGTTGAGATCATTTAACTGTTCAATAATTTCATGCATAATTGTTTTTCACAGTAAGGTTCACATTGTATAAGGCCCGGGGGCCTTCGAGGTAGAGGGTTACGTTAAGAGGTAGTTTATATGGATAGGGAGGGAAGATAACGGTTGGCTGTGGTTTGCGGGAAGAAGTTGTTTGAGTGGAATTTACTTCTCGCCGATGGAATACGGAGGCAATGTGAGTGATTTGATACAATGTAAGTGGCATGTGATGATTAGACCTGCCGGAACCAAGGAATGTAGTTCGTCTGACCACTTTCTATGGTTGTAACAGTAGAGCAGCGAGAGATTCGCCACATCCCGCCTCTGTGTGTGTGTGTGTGAGAGAGAGAGAGAGAGAGAAGGAGAGAGAGAGAGAGGTTGGAGGGTGGAAAATTAATTCTCCAAAAAGGACTTGGAGACGATTTTGAACCCTATTAAGTCTGGAAAGTGAGCTTTGAACAGGTCCCGTGAAAATATGGCAACAGTACTTCATTTTCGATCTAGTTTTGTTTGGTTTATTTTGTTTTACGGCATATCGACCTCAATGGGTTATTTAATGCCGACAACATTTTTAGGATAGATTCGTATGAATAGAATACGTATTCTTTGGTTTAGATTGGTTTGGTTTATTTTGTTTTACGGTATATCAACCTCAATGGGTTATTTAATGCCGACAACATTTTTAGTATAGATTCGTATGAATAGAATATGTATTCTTTGGTTTAGATTGGTTTGGTTTATTTTGTTTTACGGCATATCAACCTCAATGGGTTATTTAATGCCGACAACATTTTTAGTATAGATTCGTATGAATAGAATATGTATTCTTTGGTTTAGATTGGTTTGGTTTATTTTGTTTTACGTCATATCAACATCAATGGGTTATTTAATGCCGACAACATTTTTATTGCTGGTAATAATTTTTTTCAAAATGTATTGCTGGTATTATGACCTATTTTTACATTTTCATACTGTTTTGACCTCAGTTTGGGGTTTAACTAGTTTCCCATAGCTGGGACCCTAAGATGTGCTACCGGGTTGTGGTCCTGTTAGGTGCTGGTGTTCCCAGGCTCATCAAAACCTCCTTGTAGCCGGATGTAGTTTATCGTTTTACCCAGGACGCCTCATTGGGTTAGGGGCATTCAGCCTATTCTGTGTACTCTGAAGCCCCAGTCGACAGACCATTTGTCTGGCTCTTATAAAGTTAGAGAATAGCATGAGGAATCAGGTACTTATTGGAGCTGATCATTTTACAGGGAGCCTGCATCTTTCGCGATGCATCGTATATAGGAGTTCTAACAGCTTCATGAATCTCAGACTTACGTAAAATAAATAATGTAAAGCAACAGCAGTAAGGCAATAGGTTCACACAGTAAGAATTGTGTTAACACACAAAAAGGGATACAGACAAGCGTTCGCAGTCTATTATGATTAATACAGGCTTTCCTCGCTTAACGAACTTTATTATGAAACCCGGACTTACGATGAGTTATAAAAAAAATCTCACAAAAATAAAAAATGAATATGAAAAAAAAAAAATCAGTCCATTTGGCCTGATTTTGTTAAAGTCGTCGAATATGTGTGTTTATAGGCAGTAATTTGAACTTTGTTAAACCGGAAGTGGCCGAATGGTAACAGCATGTCAGGACAAATGACGGTTTCCATATGAGATGCAAGTTCGATTCCTGTCATATTTTCTAGGGGATCGAATATTCAGGTTGGTAAATGTAATTATTACTGTTTAATGAAAACAGAGCATTTACTTAAATAAATTGTATCCATAAAAATAACGTATAAACAATATATATTTAAAACCTCTAACCTTATAGTTATCAGGTCATCCCATAAGTTCTGTCCGAATTTTAACTTTTTGTTAAAATGAACGAAATTTAAAGAGTATTTTATAATGTCTAATGGAGCTGAACATTATTTTTATGTTTAGATGCATTTAAACTGATCAAATTTTATTTCAGAGAACAATAAAATTAAATTTTGTTTGATTAAAACCCTGCTAACATGGAAGTACCCAAGAATCATTTGAGGCACATAATGCTTTATGAGTTCAAGAAAGGAAACTCAGCAGCCGAAGCGGCTAGAAACATTCACTCAGTTTATGGAGAGGAATGTGTGAATGAAAGAACTTGCAGAAGATGGTTTGCAAAATTCAAAGGTGGAGATTTCACCCTTGAAGATGAAGATCGAACCGGACGTCCAGTTGAGTTTGATGAAAAGCTTCTTGAAGCAGCCCTTGAAGAAAATCCTGCTTTATCAGTTGAGGAATTGGCAGTGGTTCTCAGTTCAAACCATACAACTGTTCATCGTCATCTTCAACAACTTGGAAAAGTTCCTAAACTTGGAAAATGGGTGCCTCATGAATTGTCTGAAAACAACCTCAAATCCCGAGTTGACATCTGCTCTTCTCTCTATTCTCGCCAACTTGTTTCACCTTTTTTGGATAGACTTGTGACTGGCGATGTTAAGCGTCGTAGACATTAGCTTGGTAAAGGGGAAGGAGCCCAGCCATAGCCGAGAAGGAAACTTCATGGGCAAAAGGTTCTTTTTTCAATCTGGTGGGATCGCCAACGAATAATCCACTTTGAATTCTTACCACCTAATACAACAATTAATGCTCAAATATACTGTCAGCAATTAGAGCGTTTGAACCAAGCTTTGAGGAAAAAAGACCTGCTCTAGTGAATCGAAAAGGGGTGATGTTTCATCAGGACAATGCGCGACCCCACACAGCGAGAATCCCGTCACAAAAGATCTGAGAACTTGGTTGGGAGAAAATTCCTCATCCACCTTATTCTCCCGATCTTGCTCCTTCAGACTACCATTTGTTTCGTAGCTTATAGAATCATTTGGAAGAAACAGCTTTTGTAACACAAGAAGAGGTTAAAACTGACATTTGTGAGTTCTTCGAATCAAAGCCAAATGAATTTTACAGTAATGGAATTAGTAAGTTTGTTAATAGATGGAAGGAAGTCATAGATAATCAGGGAAAATACATTGTTGATTGAATCTGTAATTAAATGTAACATTTGGTCACTTGTTTTCTTTATTCAAAATTCGGAAAGAACTTATAAAAATAATAAGTCACCTCCTAGAACAAAATTAAATAGGAAAAATATTATTTACGAGTTTAAATGTCCATTAAGGAATTGTATTTCTGATCAATCAAAATTCGTAAATAATTATATAGGCCACTCTACAACATGTTTGACACGCAGACTCACTCAACACCTTTCTGACTATAGCTCAATTAGATCTCATTTAAATATTCATGGAGACCTAACGGACACTATTCGTAACATGCTTGTTGACAACACTGATATAATAGCATCATCTACATACAAAAAAAAAAGGCTAAAAATATTGGAAGCCTTATTAATAAAAACAAAAAACCAACATTTAATAATATTAACTTTGAACATGGACACAATATATTGACCGTGTTTTGAAAAATTAAAACATTTTGTAACAGATACATACAACAAACTATTTTTTATTTAACAGTTAAAATATTTCATCCTTGAAAATGGCTGAATGTATAGCCGAAAGCGCTCGGATAAAAAGAACATTCTGACAGTTTTACTATAATTTATCATCCGAAAAGAAAAACATTATTAGATCGCATGAGAAATTGTATAAAAACTAAATAAAAGCACCTTGTCTGTCGTATTCAATGAAATGTGCATGAAAGAAAGAAAGAATTGCTGCCTAAATACACACAAATATATATATATATATATATATATATATATATATATATATATATATATATATATTATATCGACCACTATTTTATTAACATATATTAAGATAACGCTCATTCAGTGCGTGTGTTGATATAACAGTGCTCGATATAAGAACTATATATATTAATATATATATATATATATATATATATATATATATATATATATATATATATATATATATATATATATATATTATCCCACACTGGTAGCACAAGGTAATCTTTTAGGTGCTATGTAGAGACTGAATGTTACATAATTTAAATTTTAATAAAATAAAAAAATTCGATGAGGATAAAAACGAAGTTTCCAAGAATTTTCAGTGAACCCAATAATTACGTAGGATATTATGGCTTAGGAGTCCGGTGCCTAATCCGTGGTTCATATATATATATATATATATATATATATATATAAAAATAATTTTACAAACTTTGGGCGCGGGTTCCTCTCACCAAAACAAGGACAAAAGTTCCTATAAGCATATAAACGCAAATCCTTCCTTTTTGAGGTATTAATTTTAAAGTTTACGGTAAACGCTGACCAGCGGGCAAAAAACCGGCACATGTTGCAAATGATACGCATAGAGGAGCTGCTCTTGAAGTACTCTTCATGCGGTACTATGAAATGTACGATATGCTAGAGACACTTGACGTGTTCTGTTACCTGGATCGTCTCGGACAGCCTCTAGAATGTGTTCTAGGTGATCAGGCGTACGAACGGATCTAGGTCTTCCACGATCCATAGTTCGTGGTGCCAGATATCCTGTCTCAGCAACGCGAAGATAAACAGCAGTAAAAGGTTGAATGTCTTCGGTCCGGAAACGCAATCTGATACAGCCGTGCAGCCTCGCGTCCATTGCTATTCACGCGGCTGTATGTAAAAAATCATATCTGCATGCTCGCAATATGAATATTCTACCATTGTTAAACGGAACACTTCTCAGGTACCTCACTACAGCAGACATTAAACTTTGAAGACAGGCTAGCGACAAATGTAAATAAATAATAAACTTTGTCTTCATGGCAGTGTTGCGCATCTCCAGTAAACTGTTTTAAAATGAAGGATTCGCGGACATATGTTTATATTGACTTTTGTCCTTCTTTTAGTGTGAGGAACACGCGCCAAAAGTTTGTAAAAGTATTTTTGATACACCATATATATATATATATATATATATATATGGCGTATCAAAATTTTTTATTATTTTTTTTATTATAAATAGTCATCGCCAGTGACCATTTTTCCCCTATAGATTCTCAGTAGATTATCTTTAGGTTGAGATGTTGAAAGCTGTCCTGGATCTAGACACAATTTCCTTCTTTTTTGGATTCTCATAATAAATCCATTCTTTATCACCACTGACCATATTTTTCTCCAGTAGATCCTCTTTGTGTTGAGATGCTGAAGGCTGTTCCGTATCTAGAAACTATTTTCTTCATTTGGAATTGTAATAAATCCATTTCCTATCATGTTACTATCTTTTTCGCCAGTAGATTTTTTAGCTTAAAATGTTGGCGTCTGTGCTGAGTTTAGACATGATTTTTCTTTTGGATTCTCGTAATAAACCCATTTATCATCGCTAGTGACCACCTTTTTTTCCGCCAAGAGATTCTCTTTAGGTTGAGATATTGAAGCCTCCCCAGGATGTAGACACGATTTTCTTCTTTGTATTCTCGTAATAAATACATTTTTCATCACCAGTCACCATTTTTTCCGCAGTACTAATTGTTCATGTTTAGATGCTGAGGGCTGCCATGGATGTCGGTGGGTGTTTTCTTTTGAATGGGTGATTCTGTTAAAGTAATTCATTCATGATCTTTCACATATATTTATTGCCCTCAAATAACGACGTTCTGGGTAAGACGATAAACTACATCCGCGTCCTGGGTAAGACGATAAATTACATACTAACAGCAAGGCATCTGATCAGAGGCTTTGAGGAGCGTGGAACCACCTCTTAATTGCTGGTGCTCCCAGGTCCACCCTGACCCGGGGTGGTAGCACCTGTTAGGGCCTCAGCTATAGGCAAATAGTTAACCCCCAAACTTGGGTAAAAACACTATGAAAGTGTAAAAATAGGTTTTCATATCAGGAAAACATTTTTGTAAAAATTATTACCAGCAATACTTTTTGAAAAAAATATTACCAGCAATACTTTTTTGAAAAAAATATTACCAGCAATACTTTTTTGAAAAAAATGTCACCAGCAATACTTTTTTGAAAATTTTTTTTACCAGCAATACTTTTTTGAAAAAATATTACCAGAAATACTTTTTTGAAAAAAAAAAAAAAAAATTACCAGCAATACTTTTTTGAAAAAACATATTACCACCAATACTTTTTTGAAAAAAATTATTTAACAGCAATACTTAAAAAAGATATTACCAGCATTACATTTAAAAAAAAAAAAAAAAAAAAAAATAATACCAGCAATCCTTTTTTAAAAAAATATTACCAGCAATACTTTAAAAGAAAATTACCTGCAATAATTTTGAAAAAAAAATATTACCAGCAATACTTTTTGGGAAAAAAATTACCAGCAATACATTAAAAAAAATTACCTGCAATAAAAATTTTGAGGTTGATATGCCGTAAAACAAAGGACACATGGCACTGTGGATAAAGGAGTTAGTTAAAAAAGTGTTCAATACCTGGTTAAGGCGGTGGAGAACTTGGAGAGGGGAATTAAGAGGAGATAACAGATAGATATTAGACATGTTAGAAATTAAAGGGTTCAGTTAGACATTCCAACCACCTGAGGAAAGCCGGAGCGTACAACGGCCGAAACGTTGTAATAAATATGGCGACAAAGATGAGGACAATAGTCCGAATAATGTAAATAGTGTACATAATACCTCATCTCAGAAATATAGATAGATACTGAAAGGCCGACACGTTGTAATAAATAAGGCGACAAAGATGAGGACAATAGTCCGAATAATGTAAATAGTCTACATAATACCTCATCTCAGAAATATAGACAGATACTGAAAGTCCGAAACGTTGAAATAAATACGGCGACAATAAATTTAAATAATGTAAAAAAAGCCCCTGTTAAAAAAAAAAGAACATCAATGACAAAAATGATTCAGAATGGTTTAGTAACGTTATCTGGTCGGATGAATCGTTATTTTCTCTTTATAGTGATAAGTACTTGGTTATTTGATCGACGGACATTCAACAAAAAGGATATTTAGCCGAAAATGTAGTGGCGTACTTCCATGTATGTCACACTCTTTATCGTAATGTGCTACACATATTTATATTTATTTACTGGATTAATTTATAATTTTTCGTTTTTTTTTACAAGCTTTTTAAAGATCTATTCTGTATATATTATATTTTACTTCAGCTATGACTGTAAGATGATAAATATTTTGAGAAAAAGCACATTTTTCTACAGCACAAATCTTAACTTTTTACGATATGAAAGTTCTTTCAATTTAGGCATTAGACATGGTACGTGGAACTAGAACGGTCTACCCCAGTGAACAAAATAAAGGGTTCAGTTCGACATTTCAACCATCTGAAGAAGGCCGAAGCGTACAACGGCCGAAACGTTGTGATAAACATGGCGACAAAGATGAAGACAATAGTCCGAATAATGTAAATAGTGTACATAATACCTCATCTCAGAAATATAGACAGATACTGAAGAAGGCCGGAGAGTACAACGGCCAAAACGTTGTAATAAATATGGTGACAAAGATGAGGACAATAGTCCGAATAATGTAAATAGTGTACATAATACGTCATCTCAGAAATATAGACAGATACTGAAAGGCCAAAACGTTGTAATAAATATGGTGACAAAGATGAGGACAATAGTCCGAATAATGTAAATAGTGTACATAATACCTCATCTCAGAAATATAGACAGATACTGAAAGGCCAAAACGTTGTAATAAATATGGTGACAAAGATGAGGACAATAGTCCGAATAATGTAAATAGTGTACATAATACGTCATCTCAGAAATATAGACAGATACTGAAAGGCCAAAACGTTGTAATAAATATGGTGACAAAGATGAGGACAATAGTCCGAATAATGTAAATAGTGTACATAATACCTCATCTCAGAAATATAGACAGATACTGAAAGGCCAAAACGTTGTAATAAATATGGTGACAAAGATGAGGACAATAGTCCGAATAATGTAAATAGTGTACATAATACGTCATCTCAGAAATATAGACAGATACTGAAAGGCCAAAACGTTGTAATAAATATGGTGACAAAGATGAGGACAATAATCCGAATAATGTAAATAGTGTACATAATATTCATCTCAGAAATATAGACAGATACTGAAAGGCCGACACCTTGTAATAAATAAGGCGACAAAGATGAGGACAATAGTCCGAATAATGTAAATAGTGTACATAATACCTCATCTCAGAAATATAGACAGATACTGAAAGGCCGAAACGTTGTAATAAATATGGCGACAAAGATGAGGACAATTTTCCGAAAAATGTAAATAGTGTACATAATACGTCATCTCAGAAATATAGACAGATACTGAAAGGTCGAAACGTTGTAATAAATATGGCGACAAAGATGAGGACAATAGTCCGAATAATGTAAATAGTGTAAATCTTAAATAATCTATATATTCATTAAGAAAAAACTTTATTAAACGAATTACAACCATTTCAAAAAACTTTCATCCAGCTGGAATAAATAATATCTATAAAAAATTCATATGTGCAAAAGTAAGAGAACTCCTAGATTTAGTATTTGGTGACTCCTACTTTTGAGGTCACAACGTCAGCCTAGGAGTAGGATGTCTGACTGATGCCGAATCTGGCAACAGTGAGCGTCAAATTTTGAGCATTCTTCTTGGAAAAACTTCAACAATTTTTTGATATTATGTGAGGTTCTTGCAAGTACTGCCTTCTTTCACTTGAATCACAGATTTTCAATCGCGTTTAGATCAGGACTTTGACAAGGTCCTTCCAAGACTTGAAATTTCTGTTTTTGGAACGCATCCTTTTGGGGATTTTCTTTCATACTTGGGATCATTGTCTCATTGGAAGATCCAGTTCTGACCTAAACCCAATTTTCAAACCGAGGGCAAGACACTTCCGTTCGAAATTGGTTGGTATCTTGCAGAGTTCATTGTACCGTCAATGCGTACCATTTTATCTGTGAAAGATGCAGCAAAGCAATTCCAAATCATAATACTGTCACCAAAATGCTTAACTGTTGGCTTTTGAAGAGAGGATTTTGTGCAAGGGCTTCGCTTACTTTTGTGCAACACTATCTATGAACACAATAATGAAGTAGATAGATAAAGAGATACATAAATGAAAGAAGGTAATAAATGACCTACTTAGATAAAAAATACAAATTGTTAGATTGTTACCAATATGCTCTATACAATAGATGTAGTGGTCTTCAACTGAACTGAGCTCTCCTAGCCACTGGCGTATTTTGTATAGAAAACATTAAACTTTCCCTTTCTCTCTATCGGTGCGACGATAGCCTAGGGGTAGGATCTCTGACTGATGCCAAATCGGTCGGGTTTCGATCCCGGCTTGAAGCAGTCGGACGTCTAGCCACACTGAAGAGTTGTAATACACCGAAACAGTCTGTCTGTGGATGATAATATATATATATATATATATATATATATATATATATATATATATATATATATGGTCTGACGATTGCATATAGCATGAAACAGACTGTCGCCTCTAAGTGTTGACTCTATCTCTGATATTGAGCACTTTATCCCATAAATATAGCACACCTTAAGACTATATTTCTTTATATATATATATATATATATATATATATATATATATACTTTCAAAATCTACCACGATTCTAACTGTATAACATAATTTACCTCCTAGAATGCACACTATGCCAGAAACAATATGTAGGAAAATCTGAATGTCCCTTTCACTACAGAATTAATAATTATCGCAATCGAATTAAGTCGACACCCCATGAAAAATTATTACCTGTAGAACAACATTTCCGCCTAGAAAAACACGATTTCAAAACCCATGCCAAATTCATTATAATTGAGAGAATAGAAAAGTTCAGAGCAGATAACATTAGAAAGATTTTAGAGTCCCATGAAAATAAATGAATACAATGTTTAAAAACACACTATCCAGCCGGGCTAAACCATAAATTTAACAATATAGATAGTACTAATTTATAACACTACAAATCAAAACTTACCCACATTTCTCACCCACACAAGACAGACATGCTTACGGAGGTGTTGAGGCCTCACACTTATACACACACCCACGCGAATATACACACATCATACTCACTCCCTCCCTAATGAGCCAAATGATAACACACACCCGCAGCAATACACACGCTTACACATATCATACTCACTCACTTCCTAAGAACCAAATAACACACACACAAACACTTAACAGAGACACATCCCCTCTCCAGGACCAATAAAACTGTCAAACTGACCACAGGAATTCAGAGAAGCATAGATCCATCCAGCTCTTATCTCAAATAAAAACTTAAAAGAGACTGTTTGACCAACACAAGGATTGTTAAAAGATTCATGTTAAAAAAATAAAAAATAAAAAACAAATGAAAACTACAGACAAAAGTTCATTTTTTCTATCAAGATATTCATTTCTGTAGTTCACTACTACCAGCTAGCAGAAATATTTCTTCTGATGATGGCCATTTTGGCCGAAACTAGTCGAGGAATCTAAATGAAATAATAATTAAAAAAAAACGAAAGAATATTAATCTACAACCCAGTGCGTCACAAGATTTTAATTTTTTAATATTTTTTATTGTTCAATATATATATATATATATATATATATATATACAAGTATAGGATTGGTGTATACGGAATAAATTCCAATAACGAACAAATACTATTCTTAAAAGAGTGCTCAATACAGAGTAGAGCAAATATAATTATTTATTCGAAAATTATAAAATCACTATAAAATAACCATTTTGTTTCCAACACTTCTGGTGTCTTACCAAGTGATTGGGTTGAATGTAGAAATTCAACAACATCACCTGATAAGACACCAGAAGTGTTGAAAACAAATGGCTATTTTTGTTGATTTTATAACATTTTATGTCATAATTTTCGAATAAATATATATATATATATATATATATATATATATATATATATATATATATAGAGAGAGAGAGAGAGAGAGAGAGAGATGTGAGAGAGTTGAGAGAGAGATTTAGATAGGTATGGACAGATAGGCCGACTTATAGTCACATATAACGTCATGAGACAGATATGAACAGACTCGGAACATAAAAGCGACATATATATATATATATATATATATATATATATATATATATATATATATATACACACACACACACACACACACACACATATATATATATATATATATATATATATATATATATAAAGGATACTGAACCAATCCTGTTTGATATGCGTCTGACACCTTCCGAATGTAGATGGGATTTGTGCCCGTCTCTGTTAATGCAGACAATTCTAACCAGATGCTTCTGGGTGCGATCAATAATGAATCGGTTTGGCTATCGTCGGCGGTAATGCCTTTTCTCAATTATTTCCGTTCAACACGTGACACTTTAGATCACCAGATGTCACCAGATGTCCGCCAGATATAGGTCTGGACATTTTCCTACAACTGGACAGATTAACCGTTTGATAATCAGATATACAATGAAAATTACTTTACATCTATTTGGACAATATATATATATATATATATATATATGTGTGTATGTGTGTTTGAATAAAAAACAGACCACGTTAAGATTCCATGTGATAAGCTATTTCACCATAACCCCTTTAACAGGGTTCTGGATCATCAGACTTTACTTCCAAAAGCTGAAATGAAAAATGAAAAGAAATTCACACGTTTTTGACGGACCTCATCAAGTATACGTAAAATTAACGAAGTGAGGAAGTGAGGTGGGAGAGAGGATATGAGTGTGTCATATGTATCATTTCAGTTTCCTATTTTTAACCCCAGTGCGTCGTCTAGATGTTGCTCATATTTAACGCGCCTCGTCTCTAGATATAAGACCGACATTAAAGGAAGAAGCTACAACAACCCCAATCAATTACACGACAGGTTTCATTCAAAATCTAAATTTTCTTTTCATGGAACTGTACTTTATAATGCTCCATAAGTTTTCTATGAGCATTATAAAGTACAGGCCCCCGAGAAAGCAGTTGAGCAACATACTCCTTAAGTCTTCTATGTGGTTGAGGTCAGGAGATTGGGGCGCCCATGTCATAACACTCACCTACTTCTCATCAAGGTATTTCTTCATCAATTTTGATTTGTGACAGGGAACACTATCCTGCATAAAAATGAGCTTGGTTGGGTCGATTTGCAGCCTTTCAGCAGAAGGAAGCAGACAAGACTCTAAAATTCTCTTGTATGCTCGCTCCTGAGGGTCTTTTCAATAGGTTTTAAGAAACCAGTTCGATGAAAAGAAAACCATCCCCAGAACATTATACTGAACGGATGCTTGACAGTACTTACTGCTAAATTCAAAGAGCTTTCAAAGCTTCTTCTTCGGATTTTAGATCGCTTATCCTTTGAATTTAGCTCAATTTTCGTTTCATCGGAGAAGAGAACATTTAGTAAAAAATATCAGGTGAGTCACTTTTATCGAACAGCACTGTATATATAATATATATATATATGAAGAAAAATATACGGAAAAAACAAACAAAAATCCTAATATGCAATTATGCTGTTTTAATACCAGACCTGGCTTCTTTAATATTTCCCCTTTTCTAGCAAGATTAATGCTCGACAAACGTACATATATGTTTTAGATTAAAATGAAATTCTTTTCATTTTTCATTCAAAATACTATATTTTAGGAATACGTTTTCACAACATCGCCGACGTGACGCCGACGTGATCATATTGAAACGGAACGCTGATCTTGAAAAATTTCAGTTGTCTGTTTTGATCAGTCTTACTCTTATGTCTATCGTCTTTTTATGTTGAATTAAATATAGTCTAATGTTAATTATTTTTTATGAATATGTCCTGAAGATGGTCTATTAGACCGAAACGTCCGACGTTGGCATTATATTAACATTATATTAACATTAAAACAGCATAATTGCTATTAGGATTTTTGTTTGTTTTTTCCGTATATTTTTCTTCATACTGTCGGATCTATATCCATATATATATATATATATATATATATATATATATATATATGTATATAAGCAGAATCAAACAGACAGACATGGACAAACAAAATAGAAAGCTAGAGAATTATATTGAAATAAACGGAGTAATTAAACGGAAATAATTCAACTAATTAACTGTGCCTACGAGTGAGACAAGGACTAGATTGGTAACACTCATGTAAATAGAACAAATGCCAAACTGAAATTTAAAAAAAAATGTTTTACTTTACCACATACATATCAAGATAAATTCGACTGCTCTCCAAGTGTTCGGTGATGATAAATTTCGTTATGCCCTGCTAATAAAATAAAACTAAAAAAACAATTTAATGACATCTTAGCACCTACGAAAATTTTTGTAAAAATCCTGGAAAGAAAGCCAAGTATTTCTGTTGTCAGTTTGATTTTAGTTAAGGCGCCATTATCATTTGAATTTCTTAGAAATCTCAATCTGTTCGTGCTAATTAATCGTCGTCACAGAAACCATTTTGGGTCAACCCATTTTGCTATAATTACTGAATTAGTCATCCCACTCATCTTATTATTTATAATCTTTATCATATCTTTGTGACACTGGGCTTACATATTTTTAAAATTACTATTAGCCTACCGGTGTCGCAAAAAATGACCTCACTTTTAAGAAAGTTTTAATAGTGATATGGTTTGGTTTGTTTTAGGGCATATCAAGCTTGTTATATAGGAATAAAGTGTCACTGCCGAGACATGAGTTTGAACATAGATCGCCAGAGAGTAAACACAGATCTCATTATTGAATTAAGTAGATGTTGTGGCCTTGTTAGGGTCAGAAATAAAGACATAAGAGAGGAACTGTGTTAAACAAATATATTAACAGAAAACAGTAATGCAAACATATATAAACGAGTTTGTTACAGCAAGAATGCTCGGTCTGACAGTCAGTTCTGACTGCTGGAAACTTCACTCTCCAAAAGGCAGTACCTGCTCCTATTTATAACTGAAAGAATCCATGCGTGCGTGGGTAAATTACCATAACAATAGACTAGGTGACCATGCAGGAAACGCATATATGTAGGAAGTAGCTAACGACTAACGATTGTCATTTTTATTCTATCCTCTATTACTATTCGGATCTCTATTTCTAGTCTATCCTCTATTATTATTCGAGTCGCTATTTCTAGTCTATTCTCTATACTATACGGATTTCTATTCTCTTCTATTCTTTTTTCTACACTATTCTCTATTCGGATCAATATGGATTGCTTTTCGAGCGAGTATTATCGAGCAAGTACTATCAGTGCGAGTGTTAATTCCAAGGCATCTGATACCAGATTGTTCAACGGCGTTACTATAGTTGTATCTGCGATTACAAAGTCTCTACTACAACGAGCATTACGAAAGTGAAAAAGAGTATCCGTTGACATCAGACAGGTGAACACAAGTGACAACATAAAAAAATCTCAGTGGGTTATTTAATGCTGACAAGATTTTTTTTGCTGGTAATATTTTTTTGACAAAATGTGTTGTTAATATTTTTTCAGAAATGTATCGCTGGTAATTTTTTCTTCTAAAATTTATTGCTTTTAATTTACTTACAAATACGTATTTGTGTTATTAAAATATATTTTTTTTACACTTTCATGGTGTTTTTACCACAGTTTGTGGGTTACCTATTTGCCTATAGCTGGGCCAGGTGTTACCAACTGTTATGGTGTAGAACCATAGAAAGATAAGACGGACCCGGATATAAGGTTAAATAGTATATTCTCGGAAACGTAGTACAAAGGTAAATGTGGACTGGAGAGTACTTTCTCTCACTAGTGTCCTGACTCACTCATTCACTCACTCTATGGCTACAACTTGGTGATCCTCACTTGGTGACTCCCTTTACTCAGAGTTGGTAGCCATATTATATAGGTGTGGAAGAGTCCATTTTTAGGTAGGTCCCCACAATACCAACCCGGGTCAGGGTGGACCTGGGAGCATCAGCAATTAAGAGGTGGTTCCATGCTCCTCAAAGCCTCCTGATCAGAGACCTTGCTGTTGGACGTATTTTATCGCCTTACCTGGGACGCAAATGTAGTTTATCTTCTTACCCAGGCCGGAATATTGATATACAATGAAAACAAAGTCTTAAAACAATCTATTGAGATTCAATGAAACGCCGATAAAAATTCACAACTAAAATACAGGCCAATGAACCGTTTTATTAATCCGTTCTTTTCATATTTTAAAAAATATTTTTAATGGTATCTATGTTTCATTTATTGCTCCTGATATCATATAAATCGCTCAATATTTTGTCATGTTAAAATTTTTTATTTGTTTAATATAATACTGAAATGGAAATATCTCTGGCAAGAAAAAAGATTACCAAGAAAACGACAAAGACAGTGACAACAAAGTCAATTTCAATACGAAATTGAAGCAAGACGATCACTTAATAAACAAAAGTATCTGAGTGCCTCACATGAAAGACTTGAACAAATAAGACTGCAATCTAAGAAACGAATGAGTAAAGGAACTGATCAGTTCATTCTACTTGGGAAATAATTTCGTCTAAATTCACGTAAATATTTTATTTGTATACATTATTAAAACGATTAAGTGAAGTAAGTTGATTTACCCCACTTCCCACTACAGATGGGACAGAAAATATATAATGACACATTGGTAAGTATTATATGGTTTGAATATTTTATTAAAATTTTAAGATCAAGATTTATTGTCGCTTTTGTTATCGCAATATTATCACTATTATTTTATTCATAATTACTATTATTTTATTACTAGTTTTATTCCATCTTATTATTGTTGCTTTTTATTCCAACACTCTGGCTCTATACACTCTTCATTATTACTATTATTTTATTACTAGTTTTATTCCATCTTATTATTGTTGCTTTTTATTCCAACACTCTGGCTCTATACACTCTTCATTATTACTATTATTTTATTACTAGTTTTATTTCATCTTATTATTGTTGCTTTTTATTATTATTTTTTATTTTTATTAAGCCCGCCTGGTATGTCATGTGTTGCATTCCCTTGTCTCTCTTTCTCACTAATTGACCCGTGAGTATCAGATTCTCCAAGCCCCCATTCTTCATTGTGTCCAAGAAACTTCAGCTGCCTTTTTCTGATGTTAATTATATTATATTCTCTTTGTTTGTAACCTCTCTAAGACCTCATCGTTGCTCACACGATCGGTCCATGATATCCTTAGCATCCTTCTATAGAACCATATCTTTGTCGCCTCGAGTATCTTTGAGGAAATCGTCCAACATTCGCTGCCGTAAAAGAAGGACAAATGTCACGTATCAGCTCAGTATTCTTTTCTTAGTTACCAAAGAAATCCTCCTGTCTAGCAATACTCTGCCCAGCTTTTGGAATGTGTCCTTGGCCATTCCAATATGTCTACGGATCTTAGTGTCGCACTTACCGTCATCTGTCAAGACGCTTCCCAGATATTTAAACTTCTGCGTCTGATTAATTCTAGTGTTCTCGTACCGCCCCCAAAATACCAGGATCTTAAACATATTTTCTGACCAATCATAAAAAAATCCTCGCGGTTCTCGCAGCAGCCGTTTTCGAGCCACTGACTCATTATAAAGCCAATGACAATTTCAGATCCGACCCGGCTGGGGTTAGCGACGGACCGCACGGCAGGCAAGCTTAACCGGCTGCGGCAGGATACACGACTACCCAAGCCATCATCAGCGAAACCAAGGCGCATCTATCAATAACGACGCCTGCGGCCAGTGACAAAACCGGCAGAGTCAGAGACTAATTTTTGACTACAACAATGCTATATAATGCGGGTAATATTACTCCCACGTATCTACCTTGCTCGACTACACAGGTGTGTTTATTTTCTCCACGCGCCTATCTCAGCTAATACCTTGAGCTATGGTCCAGATAAACTCTCAATATCACACGACTGATATATAACACCCAGGAAGAAGGAAACGATTGAATTTTTTAGATGACGGGGAAATTTAAACTTATATTTATCTCAGCCAGGTCTTATCACAATTAGTTCTTTTGTCATTTACACTCTTTGTTAATGCTAATGCCGCTGTTAAAAGTTTCATAAATTTTAAAATTTGAATAATTAAAAAAATAATAAATAATTTCTGTCATCAAACAAGTAAGAAAAAATGGAAAAAATGCATAATTATTGTCACAGTAAGGTTGTCGATAGAGTTACAATAATAATAATAATAATTATTATTATTAATATTATTATTAATTATTATTATTAAGGAACAGTAAAAAAAAAATAAAAATGTAACAAGGAGCCCTACGATTGAAAATTTCAAAGTAATCGTTTTCGTATCTATCTATCTAGCACACATCGGTCATTCTCTCTCTCTCTCTCTCTCTCTCTCTCTCTCTCTCCATATATATATATATATATATATATATATATATACATACATAAGTCTATTCATATTGATCTATCAGCCTATTAATTTCTCTCTCTCTCTTATACATACATACATACTTATATATATATATATATATATATATAAAAAAATCTATTCATATCTATCTATCTATCTAACACATATCAGTCATTCTTTATCTATCTATCTATCTATCTATCTAACATATATCAGTCATGCTCTCTCTTTTCTCTCTCTCTCTCTCTCTATATATATATATATATATATATATATATATATATATATAGTCTATTCATATCTATCTATCTATCTATCTATCTAATACATATCGGTCATTCTCTCTCTCTCTCTCTCTCTCTATATATATATATATATATATATATTCATACCTGTCTATCTAACACATATCGCGCATTTCTCTCTTTCTCTCTGTCTGTCTCTCTCTCTCTCTATATATATACACACACATAGATATATTTGAGTCTATTCATATCTATCTATCTATCTATCTATCTATCTATCTATCTATCTATCTAATACATATCGGTCATTCTCTCTCTCTCTCTCTCTCTATATATATATATATATATATATATATATATATATATTCATACCTATCTATCTAACACATATCGCTCATTTCTCTCTTTCTCTCTCTCTGTCTGTCTCTCTCTCTATATATATATACACACATAGATATATTTGAGTCTATTCATATCTATCTATCTATCTATCTATCTATCTATCTATCTATCTATATCTATCTAATACATGGTCATTCTCTCTCTCTCTCTATATATATATATATATATATATATATATATGCATAAGTCTATTCATATCGATCTATATCAGCCTATTAATTTCTATATGTCTATCTCTTTCTCTCTCTATATATATATATATATATATATATATATATATATATATATATATATATATGTAAGTGTATTCGTATCTATCTATCTATCTATCTATCTAATAAACAATCACTAGCTATCTCAGCCTGTTCATATGTATGTATTTATCTATCTAACACACATCGATCACTATCTATCTGGTACATCAGTCTCTCGCTCTCTCTCTCTTAAATTTATATATATATATAATCATATCTATCTCAGCCTGTTCATTATCTATCTATCTATCTATCTATGATTATATATATATATATATATATATATATATATATATATATATATATATATATATATATATATCATATCTATAATCAGCCTGTTCATATCTATCTCTATCTATCTATCTATCTATCTATCTATCTATCTATCTATCTATCTATCTATCTATCTCAGTCTTTAAAAAAATTTAAAAAACAGTAGTCATGTACCAGCCAGCTCCAAGGAAACCATATCGTGAACCAAATATCTTTGTCCATGGTGAAAGGTTGAAGACTTTGTGCGTTTGTGTGTCTTGGGTGCATGTTCTGTCTTCTATATGTGGAAATTTCAAACCGCATACAAAAAGCTAGCCGCGCTTTTGGACGACTGAGTAAAAGTCTGCGGTCTCAACACGGAATTTCAGTGGGTAGAAGGCTAAAAGTCTGTCATGCATGTCTGCTTACAGCACTTCTTTATGCTGGCGAGATGTGGTTGGTCTACCGCAAACAAATAAAAAGGCTTGAGAGATTCCAACAGTACTGCTTACGTCGTATCCTTGGCATTGTCTGGCAAATGTTTGTTAGTGGTGTAGAGGTACTAGAGAGAAGTGGCTGTGATAGAGTCGACTCCTTGATATTAAAACATCAACTTTAGTGGGCAGGTCACCTTGTTAGGATGAATAACAACCGTATTCCAAAGCAATTGTTTTATTGTGAGCTGCGAACAGGGAAGAGAAATGCCGTCTAACCTAAGATGCGCTTTAAGGACTTGCATCAAGGATGCGCTGAAGAAATGTAACATTCCTTGTGAGCACTGGGAAGATTGTGCATCTCACGGCAATAATTGGAATGAGTCTGCTTGAAGATGAAAAAAGAAGAGGCGCAAAGCTTAAAAGTGATGTGCATAAAGGCATCCCCATTGAACTACCTGAAGACACCCACAGGCAGCTCCATTTGACGTGTACAGATTATGGTGGAGTGTGTTTGTCGATGGCTGGTCTAAGGAATCACCGACGGAAGGTGGCAATTGCCTATAAAACCGTAGATGTCCAGCAACTGAAATGTGATATTTGTGGTAAGCTATGCGGGTCCGGAAGCGGTTTCATGCGATATTTTAAATTGTACCACCCGCCATACCACCTCTTAAGTGCCCTGTTTGTGCCAGAGAATGTAGGTCACATGCTGGGCTAGAGACACATTCATTCAGCATATCAGTAACTTTAGTAAACCTTTCTGCATCTTTCTTGTCATAATCACAAGCAAATATCTTTCTATCATTGATGTTTTCTTGGTTAACAAGGGCTGTTTTGCATATCTTTTTGGAGTAAATCCAATTTCTTTCATTCTTCTAATTCTAGAAAGTGCGTTCCCATTTACAGTTTTAAATTGTTTAGAATGATCAACAAACGTTTTCTTGCGATCTTTCAAAACAGTCATATATATATATATATATATATATATATATATATATATATATATATATATAATAAACTATATATATAATATTATATGTAATAACTTATATAATATTATAATTATTTAAAAAAAATATGATTCCACCGCTACATAAGAGATTTCATGTTTCAAAAACAGAAGCTAAAAGCTTCAATTTAATTATAGAAATTAAATTGAATAAAAGTAAATGGAAGTTTTTAAATTCTGTTTTTGAAATATGTGAACTCTTATGTAGCGATGGAATCATATTTAAAAAAAAAACAATTATAATTTAGGCTCTACATGTGTATTGAGCACTGTCTTTAATGATAAAAACAAAAATACTAAAGAACTTCAGATTATTAACCTAGCAGTTCTTTCCTATTTTTCTATATATTTGCACACATATTAGATGTATAATATATATATAATATATATATTAATATATATGATATATAATATTTTAATATATATGATATATGATATATTAATATATATAATATATGTATATAATGTATATAATAATATATAATATAAAATATATATATATATAATAAAATATATAATATATACAATAAACAATATATATATATATATACATATACATATATATATATATATATATATATTTATATATATATATATATATATATATATAATAAATTAATTGATTTAAAATGTGTTTTTTCGCTACACAGTTCATGTATGGAACTAATGTCTTTAATTTAATTACAAAATTAAATTCGGGGCTTTTATCTTCAATTTTTGAAACATGGTTAGAACTGTGTAGCGAAAAAAAACATATTTTAAATCAATTAATTTATAATATTAATGCTCTGTAAATTCATTGAGCACTATTTTGTAAAAATAAAAATATCTATAAGAATGCCGGATTATATATCTTACTGTTCTTTATATATATATATATATATATATATATATATATATATATATATATCTGAAGAAAAATATACAGAAAAAAAAAAAAAATCTTAATATGCAATTATGCTGTATTAATGTTAATATAAAGTCAACGTCGGACGTTTCGGTCTATTTTAGACCATCTTCAGGACATTTTCATTTAAACATAATTAACATTAAAACATATAAAAATTCAACACGAAAGACGATGGACATAAGAGCACAACTAATCCAAACAGATAACCGAAATTTTTATATAAGATCAGCGTTCCGTTTAAATATGATCATGTCGTCGTCACGTTTTCTGTATATTTTTTCTTCATACTGTCGGATCTATATCCGTATATTTGCTTACATATATATATATATATATATATATATATATATATATATATATATATATATATATATATGAAATGGACAAAGTCCGACAATTATTTTAAGACATTTTTTAGCCTTATCGTCGAAAGTATTACTACCCCATTAAGTTAAATTTATAGCTGTGTTTATAGTTAACAGTGTTCATTTCTTTGAATTAAGTAATGGGTGTTGTTTTTAAATCTAATTATTTCAAATTTTTCGTTAAGACATGAATAACAAGGGGCATATAGGGAATTACAATTTCGAGCTCCCTTGATTAATTTCCATTTAACAATAGGTGTCTTATTCTTCTCCGTTAAACTCCAAAAATACTTGGATAATGAAGCCTTGTACTTATAATTATTACTATTGAAAGATTGCATATGTCCCCGCCAACGTTCTTTGAATTAATTAAAGCATTAAATAATTATTATAACCAAAGTTCGTTGTCAAGTTTTTGAATTCACATATACTTATATACTGATTGATCATTGCAGCTTATGTAGCAGCGTTGGCCCTAGCGAAGGGTGTTTGATTGATTTGAACCTTTTAAAATTCTTTATTCTACATTCAACCCAATCACTTGATATGATACTAGAAGTATTGAAACAAAATGGCTATTTTTGTCGTGATTTTATAAAATATTTATATTATAATTTTCGAATAAATAATTATCTCTCTCTCTCTCTCTCTATATATATATATATATATATATATATATATGTTTGCGTGTGTGTGAGTGTATGTGAGTGTGAGTGTCTCTATGTCTCTGCGTGTGAGTCTGTTAATATCTATCTCTCCCAGTTTGTTCATATCTATCTATCTATCTATCTATCTATCTATCTATTTTAACACATTTTTATGTTTGTTCATTCTTTTTTATATAGATACAAATATTTAAGTAAATGCTCTGTTTATAAAAAGCAGTATTAAACAACATTTACCGGCCTAAATGTCCGAGAAATTTTCATAGAAAATATTCGTCCTCTGACAGAGCATTTAAAAACATAATAAAAAAGAATGTATAAACATAAAAATGTCTTAAAATGATTGTCAAACTTTGTCCATTTCATAATCTGTGACTATCTATCTATCTATCTATCTATCTATCTATCTATCGATAGAATACAGAAAGAAAAGTTCAAGAAATACATCTATTGTTATTCTTATCTAATAGTAATTCCTGTGAAGACTTTACGGTTTTCTTATTAGAATATTTTGATGAATCATAATTGTAAATTTAATCGTAGAAGAAGCACCTTACGAACTCTGCGTCTATCAAATACCCGCGGAAATTCCCTTGTCGACTCGTTTAATATCTGAGCTTAACAAGAGTAATAAAATACTGCAGTGACTCGTTAAGTAAGAATGCAGGTCGTCATTTTATGCGTACTTTAAGGTTATCGTCGAAATTACAGTCGGCCGTGATAAAATGTTACGCAAGTTCTGTTTATGTCACATTGTTATGTCGTGGTTTGGAACATTAAATCTTTTGTTTTGGTTATATATATATATATATATATATATATATATATATATATATATATATATATATATATAGGCATCATATCTTCATTCAAACACATCCTCAGAGGTGAATTGCAAGGAAAAACGATTGCAGTTACATTAAGTTTATCTTCGCAATTCATCCCTGAGGATGATCTCTGAGGAGATCGAAAGTACTTAACAAATAATACAACAAGGATGATACAATAGTCTGAACATAAATAGTGTAAATGCATCATCCTACAAATTCAGAGATAACAACAACAAAGAGCTTCCGGCGAGAGTGCCAAGCAGTACAAAATTCCGGAAGGCCTTCTTAGTCCGGTTCTCAGGGATTCTACTGTGATAGTTAAAGGAGAGCGTGATTTGAGAATAGAAAAAATAAAGAAACAGTACACTATTTACATTATTCAGAATATTGTCTTCATCTTTGTCGCCATATTTATTACAACGTTTCGGCCTTTCAGTATCTGTCTATATTTCTGCGATGATGTACTATGTACACTATTTACATTATTCGGACTATTGTTCTCATCTTTGTCGCCATATTTATTTCAACGTTTCGGCCTTTCAGTATCTGTCTATATTTCTGAGATGAGGTATTATGTACACTATTTACATTATTCGGACTATTGTCCTCATCTTTGTCGCCATATTTATTTCAACGTTTCGGCCTTTCAGTATCTGTCTATATTTCTGAGATGACGTATTATGTACACTATTTACATTATTCAGACTTTTGTCCTCATCTTTGTCGCCATATTTATTACAACGTTTCTTCAGGTGGTTGGAATGTCGAACCTTTTATTTCGTTTACTGTTCTAGTTCCATGTGCTATGTCTAATATCTATCAGTTATCTCTTGTTAATTCCCCTCTCCAAGTTCTCCACCGCCTTAACGAGGTATTGAACTCACGCCTTTTTGGTCCTGTTTTGGATCTAACGCCTTTATCCACTGTTTCATGTGTCCTTGAGGAAATCTGTGGATGGATTTCTGGGTATTATAAACCTAATATTTTCAGCAATCATTTTTACCAGTGCTCATATTGCAATTTCTGCTATTATCATTGCATGTTTTTACCAGAGCAATATTTCGCTCACTGGGGTAGACTGTTCTAGTTCCACGTGCCATGGATGTCAGTTATCAGTTATCTCCTGTTAATTCCCCTGTCCAAGTTCTCCACTGCCTTAACCGGGTGTTGAACTCGCACTCTTTGGGACCTGTCACTGGATCTAACCAACGCCTTTATCCACTGTGCTATCTCAGAAATATAGACAGATACAAAAGAAACATTGTTTAACAATATTCAACAATATTCCCACAGTATGTCTCTTGTAGCTTTTCAGCACGCCAGGATGTAGCTTCTTCCAGTCAAACGCTTGTGTGTGGCTTATAAAATCACTCTACTCAGATCTTTACTCACGAAATAAAAGCACGTAGGCAAACTTTATTCTCGTTGTCATCTGCTACTGTAGATGAGCGAGGCAGAGATGAAGTGACGTGAACAATAGAACGGCCGCATCTTCCTTTTCGCGTTGTGACGGGGCGGTCTGTCTTCACTCTCCGTGTCTTTCCCTGGGCCTCTTTGTGTTCGCTTAGAAGTGACCACTGTTTTATAAAGATACATTGTTCTTTGTCTTGTCAACTTTTTCTCTAAAAACGTAATTTATCAATGTCTAGATTCATCCAATAACCTACTTTGTCAGGGCCGTTTGACATGGTCCTTATGTGGTCTACTTCATTTAGCTGATGATCATCAGGACGATAAATATTTTAAATAATTTTTATGGCAGCTCAGATGTTTCCATTTGACAAGATATCGCCATACAGTCTACTTCATGTTATGTTTAAAAACTACAATAAAAATGAAATGTGAACCTGTTTGATTGATACACGTTTCCTAGTTCTTCTTTATCCTATCATTCTGTCGGATTCCGATCCACATTTGATCAGCATTTGATCCCAATTCTAAGTGCATACAAGCATTTAAAGATTACAGTAGAATCCCTGACAACCGGACTAAGAAGGCCTTCCGGATATGAGGAATTGGTTAAAAAGTCCGAATATGAGGGGTTATATTTAGATTAAAATAAAAGAACTGAAATCAGGTTTAACATTTATTTTCAATGTTTTATAGTAAACAAAATAAGCTAATGGTGAGTGAAATCTAACGGAATTGATTTTAAGGAAAAAGAAATAAATTATGTAATATTAATGAAAATTCATTAAATAAAGTATGCCACGTATGCAAAACAAATAATATAACGAGGATTTTTTAATCGCTGTTGCATGATGAATTCTTTCTCTTCTAATGTCATTCTCAACTTTTTCCGCATTTCGTTCTGCTTTTGTTCTTGAAATTTTTTAAACGAAAGATACTTTTTAACTCTGCGTGCGTTATTGCAATCGTCATAGCTGAATGCTGGCTTTCTTTCCATAAAACTGACAACCTTTTCAATAGCTTTTTTCAATTTCAGTCCAGGTTTCATCACAATCATGTTTTTTTATTTCATTGTGACAATGTGAAAGCTAGAGAATAGTTTCTTTGGAAGATTTTATATCATCCAATGTTGACTTTCTTTATGTTGAACTCAGCCATTAGTTACAATGAACTTTCATCAGCATCTAGTCTGTTTAAAATTTCCACTTTTTGCGGTAACTCATTTCCACTTTTTGCGATAAGTTGTTCTTTTCCTCTTATTCCCATCATCTTTTGCACCAATACAAGCCATTAGGATGAAATAAGCATAAGAAGTTATCCAAAGTAAATTTCCTAAAAAACAGAAATTTCAAATCAGTTTCATATCACCCAAATAGTTCAAATATACACATCAAAATCATGTCCGGATATGCGGGATTCTGGATTTGAGGTACTCCGGTTATGAGGGATTTCAGATATGAGGGATTCCGGATATGAGAGATTTTACTATATTATTATCATTATTTTTATCTACATTAGCTTGTTTGGTACGGGCAGAATATTTAACATGAAAAGGCTTATCTTGCAATCGTTTCTGCATTTGGTCCTTTGCCTTTGAATGTGCTTTCTTTTTTTTAGGTTCTTTCCCGCTGCAGTAGGTGTATTATTGTTTAATTGCACTTTTTCAGCCACTTGAAAATTCTTTTCGAATTTGTTGGCTTCCTTTATTACTGACTACAGATTCTTCTTTCTTTCATATTCTTTGACACAGATCATTATCCAGTCTTCTATAGTTCCCAGGTATCTTCGAAGACCGATTGTTGTAGTTTTGTGAGACAGATCTAGTTGAACTAATCCTCTGCCTCCTTCGGATCAAAATACAGACGATCAACATCGACCTTGGAATGATATATGCGGTGGCAAGTGAGGAGCTTTCTCGTTTTGGGCTCCATTCGCTTAATGTCACCTGTGGCCCATTTAAGAGTGTTGAAAGTTTATTGCACCTCAGAAACAACCAAAGTGTTTATGGCTGATATTCTGTTCTGTGAATTCAACTCATTATTTAACACCAGATGGACACACCTGTAGTATTCTTTTCTGATTTTCTCGTCCATTTGGGTATGCTGTGTTCCACCTTCTTCTTGTTCCAGTTCCCTAACCTTTGTAACAAAACCTAGACCTATTGAGTGTGTTTCTGTTATTCCCCCTTTATTGAATTTTACTACATCAGCTTGTTTGGTACGCGCAGAGTATTGACCGTGAAGCGGTTTATCTTACCATCGTTTCTACATCTGGACAGTTGCATTCGTCTTTGCTTTCTTTTTTTTTTTAACTATTTTGCAGCTGTAGTCGGTGTATTATGCTTTACTTCTATTTTTTCACGTTTTTATTACTGAATAAACTTCATACTTCATTCATGTTCTTTGAAACATATCATCATCCAGTCTTCTGTAGTTTCCAGGTATCTTTGAAGGCCAATTGTTGTAGTTTTGTACGTCAGTTCTAGTTGAACTAATCCTCTGCCCCCTTCGGATCTGGACACATACAGACGATTAACATCAGCCTTAGGATGATGCATGCGATGGCAGGTGAGAAGCTTTCTCGTTGTTGGCGTCCATTCGCTTAATGTCAGGATGTTGAAACTATATTGCACCACAGGAACAGCCAAAGTGTTTATGGCTGAAATTCTCTTTTAATGAATTCAACTCTGAATTTAACACCAGAGGAAGACGCCTGCCGTAATTCTTTCTTAATTTCTTCTTCATTTTGGTATGCTGTATTCCATCTCCTTCGCTGATTCCTAGATACCCTTAGGAATTCTTCTTGATCCACGTCTCTTAATGTTCATGACAAAAATCTAGATCTATTGTGTTTCTTTAATCCTCCCTTTGTTGGATGTTAATTTTGCACATTTAACTAACACAAAATCCTTAATTATCACAATCTGCATTTTGGGCTAGCAGAGTTTTTCAGTATATGTACTTGGTAATTTCTTCTTAGCAAGCATTGGTCCTGTTTAGCAAGAAATTCTTCGGTTTCAGGTATTAACCCTGCATTAAGTAGCCACCGATGGGTATGGGGTTTGTCTACATCAACATGTTTGGTACGGGCAGAGTATTGGCTGTGAAGCGATTTATCTTGCCATCGTTTCTGTATTTGCTTTTGCTTTTTTTCTTTTTTTAACTATTTTTCAGCTGTAGTCGGTGTATTATGCTTTACTTGTATTTCCTCACGTTTTTATTACCGAATAAAGTTTCATACTTCTTTCATGTTCTTTGTAACAGATCAACATCCAGTCTTCTGTAGTTTCCAGGTATCTTTGAAGGCCAATTGCGGTAGTTTTGTACGTCAGTTCTAGTTGAACTAATCCTCTGCCCACTTCGGATCTGGGCACATAGAGACGATCAACATCAGCTTTGGGATGATGCATGTGATGGCAAGTGAGAAGCTTTCTCGTTGTTGGCATCCATTTGCTTAATGTCCGTTATGGTCCAGTTAAGAATGTTGAAACTATTTTGCACCACGGGAACAGCCAAAGTGTTTATGGCTGATATTCTGTTTTTTGAATCCGGCTCGGTATTCAATACCAGACACACACGTCTGTAGTACTTCTTTCTTACATTCTCCTTCATTTTGCTATACTGTATTCCATCTCCTTCACTAATTTCGAGGTACCTATAGACCTCTTTTTCCAGTTCGTTAATCTTTGTGATAAAATCTAGATCTATTGAATGTTACTTTTGCACATTTATCTAATCTGAAATCCATACTAATGTCATCACTCAAACATGTTATAGTATTGAGGAAACCCTTCAACTCGTTTTCATCTTTGGCTAAGAATTTGATTTCATCCATTTAGAATAGGTGATTAAACACTTTTTGTTTACATTGTATCTATAGGCATTACTGTTTAGTTCATATGAAAGGGAGATTAAGAACTGACAAAACAGAAGGGGCGACAGGGTTTCTCCTTGAAAGATTCCTCGTCGAATATTCAAACAATTACCAATATGGCATTACCATTAGTATGATTTGGGTATAATGTTTCTTCCACAGTTCCATGCTATATTTAAAGAAATTTACTATCACCCAGGAGACTTTGTACATTTCCAAAGCCTGAAGAATCCAAGAGTGTGGCACACTATCAAAGGATTGAAATCCGCTCATCTTTTAACCTTTTTTCAAGCTCCTCTATACACAGTCAACACAACAGGGATAATTAAAATGTTTATGGCTGTTTTGTGAATTCCACCCGGTATTTAACACCAGACTCACACGTCCGTAGTCCTCTTTTCGAACTTTCTCCTTCATTTTGGATATGCTGTATTCCATCTCACTGTATTCCATCTCGCTGTATTCCATCTCGCTGTATTCCATCTCGCTATATTCCATCTCCTTCGCTGACTCCTATGTATTTATAGGCTTCTTTTGATTTCAGTTCCCTATTCTCTGTGACAACATCTAAATCTATTGAGCATGTTCCTATAATTCTCCAATTCTTGAATATTAATTTTGCACCTTTATCTAATCCGAAATCCATACCGACGTCATCACTCAAACACTTTATAATATTGAGAAAACCCTTCAATTCATTTTCGTCTTTGACAAAGAATTTGATATCATCCATTTAGAATAGGTGTTTAAACACTTTCTTGCCTACTTTGTATCCATAGCTATTACTGTTTAATTCATGCGGAAGGGAGATTAAAGACTGACAGAAGAGAAGGGGCAACATTTCCAAAGCCTTAATAATCCAAGAGTGCGGCATACTATCAAAGGCTTTACGGTAATCTATCCAAGATGTACTGAGATTTCTACGTTTATTTCTGCATATTTCCCAGGATCATTTTATTTATTAGTAGATGCTTTCTGCAAACATATGAACCTCTTCGACATCCCTTCTCTTATAGGGCAAGAAAGGAGTAAGTACAGTTCGTCAGGACAGACGTGATCATTTTAAATGTAGTGGGCAGATATGCTATTGGCCTATAATTTTTTTGATCATCTGTTTCACCCGTTTTTGGTAGTAGACATGTAATACCTTCAGTGATGCATTCTGGGACTTCATTGGGGTTATTAATTAGCATTGATAAAGTTTGCGCAATAGTTTTATGGATTGATGACAGATGACATAACCAGAAGTTGGATACTTTGCCATTTCATGGGCATTTCCATTTTTAGGATTTTCTCAGAGCTTGATTGACTTATTCTTGGTTACATTTTTCTTGGGGATTTCCAAATTATCATTATTATTATTATTATTATTATTATTATTATTATTATTTCGATTTCTGCTATGATCACGCTACCTGCCAATTCTGCTGGAAGATCTAAGGCAGGTAGTGGTGTGTTGTTATGGCTACATTTCATGATTTGTTATTCTAACCCTTATACAATCAATAGCGTTACATGGACAAAGTTCTTCTTAGTGTGTGGGCTGTACTTATTAAGACATTTCTTTTGTATTTATCTTAAGCTGAGATTTCCAGGATTTTTTTCAATATGCTATTGTGCTCCATTTTTTTTATCATTCCAAGCGTACCTACGATGACTGAAACTATTTTCATTTTCAATTTCCTCATTTTTTTTTCCTATTTCAATTTCGAGGTCTTTATACTTCGATAGTTTTTCAAATTCATTGGTTGCTATGTTACAGTCCGCTGGATAAGCCATATCAATTAGTCGGCAAGTTTTTTCTTTTCAGTTTTTGACAATTATGTCCGGCCTATTTGCTTCAATCTTCCTGTCTGTAAAGATGACGTAATCCCTCAGAATTATGATGTCTTCTATTACTGTAACCGGTGCTGGGTTCATATTAGTTTTTATTAACATCTGTTTGAAAATGTTTGCACATTGTCCAGTGTAAATATTATTATTAAAATAAAATAAATAACTTATGTTGTGGGTAATTTCCAGAGATTATAATGTGTAACAGAAGAAGAGATAAGAGTGAAATGAATATTTAGATCACGCTATCGTGGGCTATGATAAGATTTTATCCACCCTTGATTGTTGCAATTTTGGCTTGTGTAATAACGTTTCTTTTTTTTTCAGACAATAACGTGTTAGTATCAAGCTACTCTCATCTATGTACAATAGTTAGGTTATATCTTGCAATAAAAGTTTTTGGAAGCAAGGTAATTAGTGAATTTCAACAAGGGTAACTAATAGGATGGCATCGGTGTGGCAAGTTAAATAGAGAAATTGCTAGGTTTTTCCTGGTTAATCATCAAACGGTTAATAATATTGTCAAGAAATTTAATGAAGAAGGCCATTGCCGTGTGGAACAACGTTCAGGAAGACCAAGCATCGTTTCTGAGCGAACGAAAAGTGTGCTGAAGATGGAAGTCATCAGAAACCGTCGTCAGAATGTCAAAGATATCCCAACAGCATGCAAATGTCGCTATATGCAATGAGAAACATCCTGAAAGAGTTAGGCTATTAAAGAAGAGTTGCAAGAAAGAAGCCCTTGATTTCAGAGGTTATCAGGAACAGGCGTATGGACTGGGCTAGAGAATTCGAGAGCAAAGATTGTGAATTTTGTCAGTCTGTAATTTGGTCAGCTGAAAGTAAATTCTGCCAATATTCGAATTCGAAATAGGTTTATGTTCGGAGAACTCAGAATGAGACTTGGAACACTGAATGTCTGCAGGCGACCGTGAAACATGGAGGGATTGGAATAATGGTGTGTCTAGTTTGGAGGGAAATCTGAGCTGATTTTTGTTGACGAACGATTGAATGGTTCAAAATACTTTCAAATATTAGAGAAAGGACTACTCCCACTATTTGAAACTAATCAGATTGACAAGAATGTCTACCTTTTTCAAGAAGATGGAACGCCATGTCATAGGAGCAAAGTAGCAAAGACCTGGAAGGAATCACAAGGAATTAAATCACTGCCATGGGTAGCCCAAAGTCCTGACATGAATCCAATAAAGCACGTTTGGGATACCTTGTCCCATAGAGATATCGACTATCTCTTCCTAATGTGTATAAGTTTCGTTTTTCTATCTATTTTCTATAAAACTTCGTTGCACACATATTCGGTCCATGTTATCCCCAGCATCCTTCTGTAGAACCACATCTTTGTTAATATTGGACGGCATTTAAGCTAGCTCCTGTGGAGGACTCTTGGTTTGGCCATTATCACAATAGCTAGGGAGGAGCAGATGCGATAGGCATCAATAAACTCCAGGATAACTCAAAATTGATCGCTGCATTTAAGTATTGAATTAATGTTTAAGCTTACCTTTTAAAAGTTCAACGATAATTCTTTTGCTGCCACTTAATTTAAAGGCAATTTGATGTCCTTACTTTCTATACAAACAATTATTTTTATTTCATGGGTAACAGAACAGGGGACAGTTTCTAAGATAAAGTTAATATAGTGTAAAGATGTGAAAATAGAAATTAGAATTAGTTATACATTCAACATTTGAAGAGTTAGAGAAACATAATAGCTAATTGAGTAAAACCTATATTATGGAATTTATAGGAATAAATGCGAAATTGGAGCTCAATTCTCCCACGAATTCTGGGGTTAAAAAGCTCCAGCTTTACTTCATAGTAATTTGAGGTTTATTCTAAACAATACAGAATTATGGCACAAGGCCATGGGGGAAATAGGAAGGGACTGATTTTCTTTATCTATCCCAGTATAAAATGAGAATCACTTCATTTAAAGGATTGATTCCCAGCCTAGGGTTTCAGCCTAAGGTCCCAGCCCAGAGTCTCAGCCCATTGTTCCAACACTATATCTTAAATCCTGTTATAGCGAAATGTGGAAAACTATGAGTGCAAAGGAAGATGATAAAAAAAAAGAATTAAATCCATTTTTGACTGAATGTAAAGGTAATCCTACACTTTGTCTTGAGTGTTTCAATAAGAGACATATAAAATAAAAATTAATTCCTTTTCTCATAGTCGTGTAGAAATATGTCCTTTTATATTTTTTTCTTTTAGATCTCTTCAAGAAATCAGACATTAGGAATCTGATGGGTTTTCTATTTATTATGAATGTAATTTCTATTAGATTAGAATTCTTGCGTTTATTTTAATGGTTGTAGATATTATTTTGATTTCCTAAGTAAATAAAGTATACTTTTTTTAAAAATTTCATAATGTTTTGTCAATTGAATTTTCTGTTTAGTCAATTTTTTAGTTTACCTGAATGCAGTGTATGTCAAAATAATAAATATTTAATTTATCTACTGGTGTATTTCGGATAAGGCGAATATTTAAATGGGCTTGTCTCTCGTCATTTTTACTCGCTTTTAAATATTTCAAGATGAATATCAAAACATTAAACTGTATCGTTAGGTCAGTGAAAACGTCAGTGTTAAATTGATGAAGAGAAAGTTATTCATTCCCTTCTCGTAAATAAACATCAAGCAATATACGCCTGATGAAGGCTGGAGGGCACAACGGTCGAAACATCGTGGTAACAACAAAGATAAGGACAGACATCATTTGTTCAATTTTGGTTTTGATTTAAAATCCTGGGCCATGCAGTATGTACTTGCATTCAGTAGAAACAGGCGTGAAAAAAAAAAAATAAAATAAAATAAATGAGATAAGTCTCGTCACGAGCATTGGAACGAGAAAAGTCTTCCCCCTGTCGAATAAATGAAGGGTTTTGTCCGGAGTACCTTGTTAGTTACCCGGTTCGATATACACCGGGTTACATCGGCCGAAACTTTGTGATAATAACAAAGATGAAGGCAAGAATCCTGTAAAGATGCAGAAGTCGCTTATCTCTTTTCAATAGAGATAAGTCACGTGGGTCACATGACTGCCGCCTTGTGACGTCACTCCATAAAGATCTTTGTATTTTGATAGTTTTTTGAAGATCTTCAAAGATGCATGACAGTCTGCAGGGACTGCCATGTCAATAAGAAGACCGCGATGTCTGGTCGATTAGCTTTTTATTGTTGAGGAATCGGAGAGCCGAGTTCGAATTCCAGTCGAATCCATTACATTCGCTTACGGGCTAATGTCCTTTGGAAAGGTATGAATTCTTTTGTTCTCCCCGCGGTTATGGGTAAATAGCAGAAGAGACCGTGTTCTATAGTCTTTGATGGCAACTGCAGAAAGTCTAACGCAGAACGAAATGGCAACCTACTGCGGGAAAATAATCTGTCTCGTCAGTCATGTATCGAAAGATACATGATCGCCTAAACGTGTATCACTCATGGCACATAACTAACTGACTATGTGTATTGTAAATTTCCATAAAATTGTTACAGGTCCTATGTCTGGGTTTTGAGTGGTGTTCATACCAATTTCTGGCAGTTTCCTTTCCGTAAAAGTTGCATGTTCTTCAATGCAGATATTGGACCACATTGTCATTATATTTCTTTTCTTTTTTTTTTTTTTGATTTCTGGTGTATATTCGTTTCTTTCTGGGTCTTAATCAGAGACCCAAAGTCAGAAATGGCTTCATAACATGTTCCTCTAATCAAACAAAGGCCACGCACATTTCATATAGATGAAGCCCCTCGCAAAGTGTGGGCTGTACTTGTGAGTACAATTCTTTGTACTTCTTTAAGCCATGGGCTACCAGGAATCCCTTCAGTGGGCTCCAACCACAACTAGAATTATTGACGTCCTCATCTGGCGCATATTTTAGATTTCTATTTAAGGATCCTTGTATTTTGATAGTTTTTTAGTATCTTCATAGATACACCACAATCTGCAGGGTCTACCCTCTCAATAAGAAAACACATTCTGTATCTGTGGTCTTTGATCACGATTATTATTATTATTATTATTATTATTATTATTATTATTATTATCGCAATCGTTGTCAACTAGTATTAAATTTAACTAGTATTTCTTTCCTATTGTTAGGATTTTACATAACTTCGTTCGTTTTTTATAATTTATTTTAATACTTATTATTTATTAATAATCCTGAATCTTTCTCCTTCAATTTTACGAACTCCTGTCAACGATCCACTAATTGTACAATGCCTCGACGATAGAAATCACTAGGTTTTGACTAAAAAAAATCATCAAGACACGTTTTAACGTCCACATCGTTATTAGATGAATCACTCCTTAAATTGATAGAAAACGACCCAAAATGTGGTAGTCTGAATGGTTAAATCAGGAAAATAATGTACCAGAACTTCCCAACCGAGCTATTTCTTTGCATCCACGAGTAGCCTGGTAGCAACGGAGGAACACTAGAGTTTGTTTCTCTCTGTCAATGCGTGTAGCACCCATGTACTGTGTTTCTGAACCATAACCATCGAGGGTAGATGGCGAGTGACAGTAACATGAGAGATTTATTTTGTTTTACAGTATATCAACATTGTTATTATTACTAGAAAACGACCCAAAATGTGGTAGTCTGAATGGGCTAAATCAGGATCATATGGTGGGTGTAGCAGAACTTCCCAACCGAGCTATTTCTTTGCATCCACGAGTAAACTGGTGGCAATGGAGAAGTACTGGAGTTTGTTTCTCTATGTCAATGTGTATAGCACCCATGTACCGTGTTTCTGAATCTTAACCATCTAGCGTAGATGGCGAGTGAAAGTAACATGAGAGTTTGCCATCTTCTGAAGCAATTCCCTTGCTGTCTGGTATGGTGATCCTTTAATGAGCGCATACAATTAGTTCTAATCAGACTGAACAGGGAGTCCAGAACGTGGAGTGTATGTGAGTTCGAAGTTCCCCTTCCTTGAAACGGGAAAAGCCATTCCTGTGCCATTCTGTCGGTAACGAAATCATCTCCTCCCATCTATGGGTTAATTAGTAGAACTTGTATCATCTAAATCAGTATTATATAAAAAATAAAGTCTTATAATGTAAAAATATTTTCCGGCTTTAATTAACCTGCAAAGGGTTGATAAGCTGTAAAAAAACAAACAAATCAATGAATATTTCGAAGAAACTAATCGAGTTATGTCATGAAGCATTAAAAAAAATATCGTATATACATATGGTTTATTTTGTTTTAAGGCATATCAACACATCAATGGGTTATTTAACGCCTACAAGATTTTTAGGATAGTTTCGTATGAATAGGATATGTAATCTTTGTAAGAAATCAGTTTGTGGATCAGGGTTTGTGTCTATTTTGTTTTACGGCATATCAACACCTCAATTGGTTATTTAATATCTAGAAGTTCTTTAAGATAGGTTCGTGTGAATAGAATATGTATTCTTTGTAAGAAATCAGTTTGTAGATCAGTTTCCATTGTCAGTCAGTTATGTACTAAGGCGATCATGTATCTTTCGATACATGACTAACGAGGCAGATTTTTCCCGCTGTAGGTTGCTACTTCTTTCTGCGGTACACCAGTTGCCATCCAAGGATATAGAACCCGCTCTGTTCTGCTATTTACCCTTAGCTGAGGGGAGAAGAAGAGGACTCATACCTTTCCCAAGGTTAATAGCACATAAGTGAAAAAGGGTGTTTGTCGAAAGTCAAATACATTGCTGGTATTTTTACTATAAAAATCTATTTTTGTACATTCATAGTGTTTGACCCCAGTTTTGGGGTTAAACATTTGACCATAGCTGAGACACTAATAGGTCCTGCTATTTTCGGGTCAGGGTGGACCTGGGAACAACAGCAATTAGGAGGTGGTTCCACACTTCTCAAAACCTCCAGAAGCAGACAGACATTTATAGAATTACAAGCAGCATGGCCCGGCGTTGCCCGTGCTTGATTCAAAAATCGTACGACACATACAGCAATCGCTATCACTTGACTTAAAATATTTTTGCCCTTCCTTGCCTTTAAAGGAGTGCCCTTTTCCGTACTAATGTTGCTATATGCCTTACTTCTTGCCTATCTTACACTGCGAATTTTTTTCTAAGCTCTATACTAAACCTTTTAATCTGTTACGAAAAAAGAACTAAACAAAATGAACACAAAACGATCAGCTTTAAAAAAGGACTCGTAATTGGAAAAACCGAATGAAAAAAAAGAATGTTAATAAGAAATTCTTTTTCACACCCAACCCAGTTCTGCGGAATCAGAATCTATGTTGAGTTTAAGCAAGCGAATCAGCCAATTGGAGTAAAGTGCCATGCAGATTTAAATTTTTCCCACTTGTGATGAATGCAGCTATCGATTTTTTTGCATGTTAGTTAACATTCGTGTCAATCAGCTGTTGGCTCTCATGCTGGCCAGTAGAATCTTCCTGCCTATTCGGGGCAGCCAGCTATAGGCTCTCACTCTGGTCAGTAGAAAATGGCCGCAAACTACATGAAAACTGCCGTAGAAGCATGAAAAAAATCGATTATTTCCACTATCGATGGGAGTTGGGAAATGCAAAGTCGGTCTTGGCCTTCCCGCTAACTTGGAGCATGTGCATGTAAATTTTGGTGCAAATCCGTCGGAAATTGCGGCCGTGCATTCGTTACACACACACACACACACACACACACACACACTTAGTGAATTGCGAATCATTTATTTGTAGTTATTCTTTAAAATGTCGAAACGTTTAGCTGAAGGTTAGCGTTCAGATAAGCAACGAGACTTGGACGTAACGAATAATTTCCTTATTTGGCGCCAAACAGTCTTGTTACATAGTGTAAGCAAGTACACTTTCGCGTTCCGTTTAAATCCTTCCTTCGGATCTTCCGGTGTAACTTTCCTATTGATTCGAACGATTTTCTGCAAAAAAGAGTTCAAGTAGGTTTACTTACAGTGCCTTATTCATATTCCTTCACATGGTCAGGTCTGTGTGGTTTGTCAAAAAATTTAAATAAAACACACTTAAACATATTATCATAATTTTATTTTTTTCTTCTTCTTCTTCTTCTTCTTCTTCTTCTTCTTCTTATTATTATTATTATTATTATTAATGCCATTTGTGTATTTTATGCTTCTTGCTTTGTATCCTGTCGAGCCGGGTCCAAACTATGGCCCTTAGGGTCTATAGGAGAAGTGTCACTTAATTGATAGCACTTTTCTTAGTATATGGGGGTTTCCTAGTAGGGCGAATTATTATTATTATTATTATTATTGTGGATTTTATGCTTCCTGCTTTGTACCCTGCAGAGCTGTGGCCCTTAGTCACTATAGGAGAATTGTCATTTAATTGATAGCACTTTTCTTAGGATATGGATGTTCCTAGCAGAGCAAATTATTATTATTATTATTATTATTACTGCTACTACTACTACTATTACAAACTATGGTCCTTTGGCCCAATAGGTGCATTGTCATTTAATTAATAGCACTTTTCTTAGCATTATGGGGTTTTCCCATTAGGGCAAACCTTCTGTATTTTGATGTTGCCTGGGACACTGTTAGTAAAATTGTCCATTCCTTTTCTCACAATGTCCAGAGCTCCGATTACTATTTGTATAGTCTCAGTCTTCATTCCCCACATCCTGTTAATCTCTATCTCCAGGTCCTTGTATTTGGACAATTTCTGGATAATTTTCATGGAGGTGTTTCTCTGAATAATAATAATAATAATAATAATAATAATAATAATAATAATAATAATAATTAATAATATTAGCCCGTAAGTGAATGTAATGGATTCGACTGGAATTCGAACTCGGCTCTCCAATCCATCAATGATAAAAGGCTAATCGACCAGACATCGCGATCAGAGGTCACAAAAACAGAATATGCCTTCTTATATTAAACCATGCAGATTGTAATGTATCTTTGAAGATCTTCAAAAAACTATCAAAATACAAAGATCATTGAAATGGAAATCTCAAAAATGTGGCACATGAGAACATCAATAATTCCAGTTGTAGTTGGAGCACTTGGATTGACTGCAAAATGTTCCGATGGATCTATTGAAAGGATTCCTGTTAGCCCATGACTCAAAGAAATACAAATAAATTATACTCACAAGTAATAACTCTTCTAGTCTTACCCGTTTGGTTCTTAATAAACATACCGCTGTACGGCACTTCGTCTTAAGAGTTAACACCTGGAGATCGAGGTTAACAAGATGTGGGGACTGAAAAATCGCCTAAACGTGTATCACGCATGGCACACAACTGATTGTGTATATTTTAAAGTGCCATAAAATTGTTACAGGTCCTGGGTTTTGAGTAGTGTTCATGACCAGTGTCTGGAAGTTTTCTTTCCGTAAGAGTTGCATATTCTCCAATGCAGATATTGGCCCACACTGTCATTATATATTTTTTTCCTTTGATTTCTGGTGTATACTCGTTATGGGTTTTAACCAGGGACTTAAGTTCAGAAATGGCATCATGACTTTTCCCTTTAATCATTTTTGTAAAAAAAAAAAAAAAAAACACCCTAAAAACAAAGACCACGTCCATTTAAAAAAAATACATCGATGTAAGTATTGTGATTGCAAGGGTTGTGCAGAGATCTTGCGGATTATATCAATTAAAATAATCAGTGAGATACGAATACCTGTTTTGTTGATCTATTTATTAAAAGGGCGAAATATTTAGATGGAGGTTAGAGTTCAGATGGGCTGCGAGACTTGTACACCAAGCAGAATTGTCTTATTCAACGCCAGACATTCTTGTTATATAGTGAAAGCAACTACAATTTAGTGTATTGTCGAATTTCCTGATATTATTTTTCTCGCTATAAATCCTTTCTACGAATATTCTGGCTTAGCTTTATCACTGAAGTGAACGGTTTTCTGCATAAAGGAGTTCAAGTAGGTTTACTTACACTGCCTTATTCATATTGAATCAAATGGTCACGTCTGTGTGGTATATCAAAAACTTTGAATAAAACACACTTAAACATTTTAAATGATAATAATAATAATAATTATTATCATTATTCTTACTTGTTTATATTATGCTTCCTGCTTTGTATCATAAAGATCAGGGTCCAAATTATGGTCCTTAGGCCCGATAGGAGAATTGTCATTAAATTTATCGCACTTTTCTTAGTATATTGGATGTTCCTAGCTGAGCGAATTATTATTATCATTATAATAATAATAATAATAATAATAATAATAATAATTATTATTATTATTTCTGTATTTTATGCTTCCCGCTTTGTATCCTGTAGAGCCGGGTCCAAACTATTGTCCTTCAGCCCTATAGGAGAATTGTCATTTAATTGCTAACCTATTTCTTAGTATATGGGATGTTCCTAGCTGAGTGAATTATTATTATTATTATTATTATTATTATTGTCATAATTATTATGATTATTTGTGTATGTTATGTTTCTTGCTTTGTATTCTGTAGAGCCGGGTCCAAACTATGGTCCTTAGACCCTAGAAGAGAATTGCCATTTAATTGATAGAACTTTTCTTAGTAAATGGGATGTTCCTGCTAGGGCGAATTATTATTATTATTATTATTATTATTCATTAGTGTATGCTATGTCTCCTGCTTTGTGAACTGTCGAGCCGGGTCCAAACTATAGTCCTTAGGCCCTATAGGAGTAATGTCATTTAATTGATAGCACTTTTCTTAGTAGATATTTACTTGACCCCCCACTGTGTCAGGTTGTGACACAAGGTCAGTTTTTAACGTTGGGACCCGAATGTTTTCACCCGGGCTGCTGGTCCAAGCTGGTCTTAGCTGGTCATAGGTTGTTCAAGCTGGTCAGAGCTGGTCTAAGCTAGTGATAGCTGGTAGTGATTTTGGTAGCTTAGATGTTGCACAAGGCCGAAGTTCGAACTCACTACTCAGTCGTAACTGATCTAGCGAGACAAGCTCGCTAACCATTACACCACCTTGGGGCGCCCTAGTCATAGCTGGTCTTGGCTTGTCCTAGCTGGTCCAGGCCGGAGCCGGTCTAAGCTAGTCGTAGCCGTGATACTCCCAGCGCAGGGACGGATCCCTACACCAGGTAAGAGTCTCGCACTTTTCTTAGTATATGGGATGTTCTTAGTAGTTTTTTTTTAATCTCTTCATAGATGTATGACAGTCTTCAAGATTATATCAATTAACGTAAGACACGAATACCTGCTTTGTTGATCTTTTTTTTTTTAAGAGGACAAAATATTTAGATAGACGTTAGTGCTCAGATGAGCAGCGAGATATGTACGCCAAGCATAATTGTCTTATTCAGCGCCAGATTGTTTTGTCATATTGTGTAAGCAAGTACAATTTAGTGTGCCGTCCATTTTCCGGATGTTATTTTTTTTTTCGCTATGAATCCTTTCTTCGACTGTTTCCGTTTTAACTGAAATGCTTTAACTTTCATACCGATGTAAACAAGAGTTCAAGGAGGTTTACTTGAAGTGCATTATTCATATTGCATCAAGTAGATTGAAATGTTCTATATCTGCGTGGGATGTAAAGCAGGATGTACACAGAAATAATCGACTAACATAATAATAAACTAACTTAAAAAATAAAGGATAATCTGTACGTTATTATTACTGGAGACGGTGTCAACTAGTTTCAATTTTTTGACTAATGAAATACTATCCAGGAGTCGGAAACCTATGCCAAGCAATTTCCAATGGCACGCAGCCGCAAATGACATCACAAAGTCCGAACCAATAACAACTACAACGCAAAGAAGATATTTACCTGATTCAATTTAAATATATACTAAAGTATTTATATATACTATATATTACTACAGGGGTCGGCAACTCATTCGACCCCGCGGGCCGGATCGTGTTATAATGACGGGTCGCGGGCCGGACGAAGGCCAGTAATGAAAAATTAAGGAAAATTACATATGCAGACCCCTGTCAACCTAAATATTTAAAACCATAATGAAAATAAACATTGAGAAATCAGAAAAAACAAAAGAAAATCTAAAATTAAAAAATCACCTAACAAAAATTACTTTTCCTCAAGGAACGACAAAATACTTCAAAGTGAAAAAAAATCAACCGAAGTGAAATGGATGAAATTATGACGTGTAGGTTTGAAACTGTTATTGAAAATTGTTCCACAAACGAACCACACACACACACATCAAACAAAAACGAAGCACATATACCCATACATACAGTACAAATAGTTGCAAACATATACACTTACGTACGTACACATGCGGTATCATCCACACATTCATGAGGCATGTATGTATGATGCGCGTATGTTTAACTGTCTTTAGATTTCTGCTACCTCGCATGTCAGTCCCTCCCCGGCCTCTTTCACTTTATCGTTCCTTTCCTTCTGTTGTCTTTTAATGTAGCCAAGGGTCATAACAAATATGTATCCATTATTTGACATTAAACGTAGGCAACGCAACTTGGTAAAATAAGTCTCATGAAAGATAACTGGCAGTTAGTCTAATATTTTTAGTGCACTGAGATTTGTGTAGACATTCTATGGAAAATGACATATAACAAATTTCATTTGAAGGTTGTCTCTCATGTTAAAAATAGAGTCACTGATAATCAGGCTCGCGGGCCAGTCAAAATGACTTCGCGGGCCGGATCCGGCCCGCGGGCCGTAGGCTGCCGACTCAGGTATTACTATATAAAATATATTGTAGAACAGGTATATTGACCTTGACTTGTATAAAAATACGTATGCTGTTGGCACACTGAATGATTTTAAAACCTTAAGTCGACACATAGCAAAAGGTTGCTGGCTCCTGCTTATTCCTTTATATATTGGGTTAAGGCAAATACATTGAAATCAAAGGTTTTAGTGTACTTGTGACTTCGTGTTAGCACAATCACAATAACAGCTACAACGCAAAGGAGATATTTAGCTGTTTCAATTTTAATATGTACTAAAGTATATATATTATTTATTACTATATAAAATATATTGTAGAACAGGTGTATTGACCTTGATTTATATAAAAATACGAAACTCTAAGTTAGCACATAGCAAAAGGTTTGTCGACCTCTGATGGAGATGATTTGGGATCCAGTTATATTCAAGCATACAAAACAGACTAACTTTGTGAGTTTCCGATCTTCGCTCAGTGACCCACATATGTCTCTCTATGCCGGATTATTTTAAGTTATGTAAGTACCTAAGTGGCTTGCTGGGAGGTGACGGTTTATCAAGCTCATTTCACAGATCATTCTTATGAGTTTGAACCTCACTAGGTGACGTACACATACACGTATGGATTTAATAATTAGCAAGTTTCATACCTTCTTTGGTTTAGTGAAGTCCTACTAAACTAGGATGAGGAAACGATTTAATCCATCAGGGCAGGGGGGTCGGCAACCTACGGCACGCGTGCCACGTGTGGCACACCAAGCAATTTCCAATGGCACGCAGCCGCAAATGACATCACGATGTCCGAAACAATGACTACAACACAAAGAAGATATTTCGCTGTTTCAAAACTACTCAGTCATTGGACTCCCATTAATAATAAAAACTTAAAATTTTTTTTAATAACAGTTTATTTCTATTAATGTGGTATACATATAATTGTATATATATATATATATATATATATATATATATATATATATGTCTATCGTCTTTTCATGTTGACTTGAATATCGTCTAATGTTAATTATGTTTTAATAACTATGTCCTGAAGACGGTCTACTAGACTGAAACGCCTGACGTCGACATTGAAATAACATTAAAACAGCATATTTGCATATTCAGATTTTTGTTTTTCCATATATTTTTCTTCATATATATATATATATATATATATATATATACAATGTATTGTAGAACAAGTATATTGACTTCGAGTTGTATTTAGATTACAAAAATGAATAAGATCTGTTAGACCAGAGCTCAGCAATCCACGGCACGCGTGCCACGTGTGGCACGCCAAGCAATTTCCAATGGCACGCAGCCGCAAATGACACCACAAACTCCGAACCAATAACTAATACAACGCAAATAAGATATTTAGTTTTTCAAAACTACTCACTCATTGGACTCCCATTAATAATAAAAACTTAAAAAAAAAATTTTAATAACAGTTTATTTCTATTAATGTGGTATACATATAATTGTATATATATATATATATATATATATATATATATATATATACAGTGGGTAGCAAAAGTATTTAACACATTGGTTTTTCTTACATATCTCAAAAAATAACAGATCAATTTCAACGAAACTTATAGGAAATATTTAAACGAACATTGTCGATTAAAACATAGAAGGAAAATTTAAAACCACTGTTTTGAGAAACATTTATTAACAATAAATAAAATAACCCATATGCAAAAGTATTTAACACCAATGCAAATATTATGCTAGAAGAGACGTGTCGTCATGATTCCTACCCATATTAATAAGATGTGATATGTCGACCAATGACAGCACTGCACGACACTCAACTGGCTATTAGATAACAGCTCTGAGACACTGCAGTTATTCTGTTGCCACTACTGCAAGAAAATGGTGAAAACAAAAGAATTGTCGAACGACATGCGCAAGAAGATCATAAAGAATCACAAAGATGGTAAGGGATATAGAAAAATCGCTCAAGATTTGAATTACAGTTGGTGCTGTTGTTCGAAAATAGAAAAAAATTGATGCTATTGAAAACATTCAAAGGAGTGGTCATCCCCGTATCTTAGATGAGGCTAATGAGCGATACATTTCCCGTACTGTGAAGAAAAATCCATTTTCAACTCGTTGAGAAATTCAGAATGATTTGAAAAATGCCGGAATTGAAGTTAGTAAAGATACAATTAAAAGATTACTGAATCGTGCAGATCTCACTTCAAGATCACCGAGAAAGACTCCCTTACTGAAACGCCGACATGTACAAGCCCGTTTGAATTTTGTAAAGAAATATGAAATTGAATCAAATGATTTTTGGGAGAAAGTAATTTGGTCAGACGAAACGAAAATTGATCTTTACAGACGAAACATGCGCACTCATGTATGGAGGAAAAAAGGAGCAGAATACGAGCCAGCAAATACCATTTCTACAGTCAAACATGGGGGTGGAAATATTATGATGTGCGGTTGTTTTTCCTCAAATGGAGTAGGAAAAATGAAAATCATCGAAGGAACAATGAATGCTGCAAAATACACTCAAATTTTGTCAACTCAACTCTTGAACAGTGCCACATCTTTGGGACATGGTCGTGATTTTGTATTTCAGCAAGACAATGAACCGAAGCATGCTGCTAAAACAACTAAGAATTGGTTTAATAATAATGACATTAATGTCCTGGAATGACCAAGCCAGTCACCGGATTTAAATCAAATCGAAAATTTGTGGAAACTATTGAAGTTACGAGTTCATAAAAGAAATCCATCGAATTTAAACAAATTGAAGAAAATTTGTGAAGAAGAATGGGTCAAAATACCAACAAGTACCCGCAAGAAACTAGTTGAAGACTACGGGAAACGACTGGAGTCTGTGAAGTAGAACAGAGGCTACTGTACTGAATATTAGTAAAGTGTGTTAAATACTTTTGCATATGGGTTATTTTATTTATTGTTAATAAATGTTTCTCAAAACAGTGGTTTTAAATTTTCCTTCTATTTTTTGATCGACAATATTCGTTTAAATATTTCCTATAAGTTTCGTTGAAATTGATCTGTTATTTTTTGAGATATGTAAGAAAAACCAATGTGTTAAATACTTTTGCTACCCACTGTATATATATATATATATATATATATATATATATACAATGTATTGTATATTTACTTCGAGTTGTATTCAGCCAAAATTAAAGCCAATATACGGTGTTTAGAACGGCTTATGATCAGACATTCATTGTCTGTCATATTTAAGAATATATGTTTAAATAATATATATTACTATATAATATATACTGTAGAACAGGTATATTGATCTTAACTTGTATAAAAATACGTATGCTTTTGACACACTGAATTATATTAAAACCCTCATCCGGCGCATAGTTAGCAAAAGGTTGCCGACCCCTGCGCTATGCCCATCTTAATTTTACTTACTTTCCAACGTAACTGTAAAAAATTTCATTCTACAATCTATATTCGTGTATAGTAGCCTCCACTTAAATTGTAATATTATTATTAACTTGGCTAGAGTGTCCTGACTCACTTAAGAAGCGGAAATCATGCGGAAAACGAAATTTCATGGAGCAAACCCGATATTTATTCTTCAAAATAGAGTCCATCATTCTCGACGCTTTTCTGTCAGCGATCAGCCAGCATCCGAATCTGTCTCAGATACCAGTCTACTGGCTTCTTTCACTTCATCAAAAGTGTTGAATCGCTTGTCGCGGATGAAGTGTGCCATTGTGCAGAATAGGCCATAGTCACCCGGAGCAGCATCGGGACTGAACGGTGGATGTGGAAGAATCTTAACACCGTCTATATGTTTTGGCTTCTTAGTCAACCTGGTAGTGTGTGACCTCGTATAGTATCACTGAAACAAAGCCCGACCTCGATTGACTAAAACCAAGATACTTCGTCTTTAGTTTGTCGTACACGCGGTCTAGCTGCTTGCAATACAATTTAGCGTTGATGGCACGACTGTGTCGAACAAGATCGAAATGCAGCACTCCTTGTAAATTCCACCAGACACAGATCAAGATTTGTTGTTTTCTTTCCGCTTCCTAAGTAAGTCAAGACTTTTAGGCTAACCTCAAAAAATAAATGTAGCATTGTCAACCAATTTTTGATTACTATTTCTTCCATCTTAATTCTATTTTTTTTAACAGTAAGGTTCACACTGTACAAGTCTCGAAAGCCACTCAAGGTAGAGGTTTACATTAAGGGTAGTTTAGTAGGGGGAAAATAACGGTTAACTCTAGACTTGAACAGGTTAAGATTGTAGCGATTGGGGAAACATCCTATTGTGTGTCTGTTCCACAGGGCAGTGGTTTGCGGGAAGAAGCCGAGTGGAAATTACTTTTCGCCGATGGAATACGGAGGAAATGTGGGTGTTTTGCTACTATGGAAGTGGCATGGCGGGTCCTAGCCTGGCGGAACCAAAGAATGTTGTTCTTCTAAACACTTTCTATGGAAGTAGCTATAGAACAGTGAGGGACCCGGCACATCCCGCCTGAGAGAGAGAGAGAGAGAGAGAGAGAGAGAGAGAGGTTGGTGGGTGGAAAATAATTCATCACCCACAAGGACGCGGAGTCGCTTTTGAACTCTATCAAGACTGAAAAGGCAAGAATACAAATTTTCGGCCTGATCAGGTTCTTATAAAGGTAGAGTATAGAATGAAGAGTCAAGTAATTCCTAGAGCAGTCAAATTGCTTTTTATGCGCCGTGTTCTTTCAGAACGTAGGCGATCATGGTCCTCCACATCTTCTTTTGTCTTTTTGTTATTTCTCTCAAACCCTGTTCTACCATCCACTTGCTCAAGCTCATCAAGTATATTACGCTTTGCTATCTTCTCTCCCGCTTTCCAACCCAATAACGAAAAATTATGTATGCTGAAATGAGGGGGCCTAATGAGAACCCCCCCCAAAAAAAAAAATCAAATATTCAAATTAAAATAAAAATATGTTAGTAGGACCCGTCCAACCCACAGAAAAATAGTGGCCGCTGGCAATTGTCAAAATCAAGTTCACTCATTAAATGTGAGCGATGGTGAAAATAAGTTGTGGAGTGGGGAAATCAAAAGATAACCCAGTCAAGATAAAAAAGGAGATACAAGCAAACTGGGGAGAACGCCTGGAACATTCTGGAAACAGCAATTACTTTCATTAGCTAGAACAAAAATATTCTGGCTTAGCCATTTGAGAGGTCCGTCGGGAAACCTCCCTGTTGTGTCGAAAGGAGACTAAAAAAGGAAATCAAGGATGATCTAATTCACGCGAACTAGGCTCGCGACTTTCACCCACCTTTGGATGAAATTTGCTGATAGAAAACGGCTTTTATAAGTTCAAATCATCATCCTGAGCTGATGTCCGAAAAATTATTTTTCACACATTTTTTATGAAAATATAAACAAAATATTCATGATGAAATGAGAGGAAGAAATGATTCCGATAACGAAAATAAAAAAAAATAAACAAATATTCAAATTAAAATAAAAATATGTCAGTAGGACCCGTCCAACCCACAGAAAAATAAGAGTGGTCGCTGTATTTAGACGATAAACAAAATCACTAAATGTGAGGGAAGGGGAAAATAAAGTATGAAGTTGGAAAATCAAAATCTAACCCTGTCAAGATAAAAAAGAAGATACAAGCAAACTGGGGAGATTTGAAATCTTGACAAGGGCTATAACAAAAGCGAACTTCTGGAACATTTCATAGACAGCAATTACTCTCATTAGCTATTTTTTGATTTCAACGAATACTCGTTGCCACTTTTGTAATGTCAGTGAATACTCCTTGTCATTTTCGTAATGCTCGCTGCAGTAGAGACTTTGTAATCGCAGATACAAATCTAGTAACGCCGTTGAACAATACTGGTGTCAGGCGCCTTCGAATAACAATCCCACTAATAGTACTTGCTCAATAATACTCGCTCGAATAGTAACCACCGAATAGTAATCCGTATAGTGATCAGTATAGAGAAATAGTAAACCGTATAGTAATAGAGGATAGAATAGAAATAGTGATCGTTTAGACATCACGTTACTTCCTACTTATACTTATTCGACATGGTCACGTGATCCACTTAATTCAATAATGGGATCGCCTGCGTTTGCTCTCTGGCGATCTATGTTCAAACTACAGTATCGGCAGTACAACTAGCTAGAACGAAAATATTCTGGCTTAGCCATTTCAAGCACTTAACTTGAAGCCGGGAGATTTGCTGCAGTTAATCTAGACCCTCGTGACGTTCTCGTGCCGTTCAAGTGCCTAGTACCTCCGAACCCCACTCCAACAATGCGAACAAGACTGAAGAGTTCCAGAAGAGCAACGCCTTTTCAAGGACTTAAAGGCGGAAGTCTTGTTTAAGTTCATCTAGACCCCCATACCGTTCAAGTGTCTTCTGTATCATCACAATGTCGTTGCGGTACGACACGAAAATGGATAGGTCATCGGGGTACGCGAATAACCTGGCTCGTGCTCCACGCGGCACACCGATTCCATATAGAGCCAGACTGATCGCCCTGTCCCTCAGCCGAACAGTAAATATCAAGAAAGGAAAATCTTCCTCCTATTCTTTTTGATAGTCCAAACAATATGGTTGAATCAATATTTTTCAGAGTGGAATGAAATCACTCCAAGACTCCATGGGATTGTGGGTGACAGGCACTTGACTTAAACGAAGTTATGTCACGTTGTCTAACCACTTGCTGACATATTTCCGAGCTAAAGTTTGATTACAATATGGTAACCAGTAATAAGGAGTGCCAGAGAAAGGCGATAATAACAACAAAAATTGCAATATGAGCTCCGGTAAAAACTGAATGATAACAGCTAAAATTGCAATGTGAGCACTGGTAAAAAATGGTTGCTGAAGTCATTAGGTTTATAATACCCAGAAATTCATACACAAGGACACATGGCAGAGTGAATAAAGGTGTTGATTAGATCCAGTGACAACACCCAAAGAGTGTGAGTTCAATACCCGGTTAAGGTAGTGGAGAACTTGGAGAGGGGAATTAACAGGAGATAACTGATAAATGACATCGATTAAACATGGCACGTGGAACTCGAACAGTCTACCTCAGTGAGCGAAATAAAGGGTTCAGTTCGACATTCCAACCACCTGAAGAAGTCCGGAGCGTACAACGGCCGAAACGTTGTAATAAATATGGCGACAAAGATGAGGACAATAGTCCGAATAAAGTAAATAGTGTACATAATACTTCATCTAAGAGATATAGACAGATACTGATAGGGCCGAAACGTTGTAATAAACATGGCGACAAAAATGAGGACAATAGTCCGAATAATGTAAATAGTGTACATAATACGTCATCTCAGATATATAGACAGATACTGAAAGGCCGAAACGTTGTAATAAATATGGCGACAAAGATGAGGACAATAGTCCGAATGATGTAAATAGTGTACATAATACCTCATCTCAGAAATATAGACAGATACTGAAAGGCCGAAACGTTGTAATAAATATGGCGACAAAGATGAGGACAATAGTCCGAATAATGTAAATAGTGTACATAATACACCATCTCGGAAATATAGACATATACTGAAAGGCCGAAACGTTGTAATAAATATAGCGACAAAGATGAGGACAATAGTCCGAATGGTGTAAATGGTGTACATAATACTTCATCTAAGAGATATAGACAGATACTGATAGGGCCGAAACCTTGTAATAAATATGGTGACAAAGATGAGGACAATAGACCGAATAATGTAAATAGTGTACATAATACCTCATCTCAGAAATATAGACAGATATTAAAGTTTGATTCTTGGCCTGACTGTTACAACACTACGTAGTGAAAAATGCAATGTTTTTACTATTTTCCGAGCCGAAATATTTCTTTAGGGTATTGCTTCAAGGGGACCAATTTGAAGCACACATGATTTTTAAAAGTCCCCCAACTTACTCTTGGGTAACAGATCAACACAGTCGATAATTACACGACTAAAAGATTCCACAAATACCTGAATGGCGTATAAGGATGAGGGGGAAAAATTTACATGCAACACATAATTGATCCTACCCTTTAATAATATTGTGATGCCGTAACATACCTACAACATGGACTCTTCCAGGACTATATAAAGTATGCGACATAACATTCTAGAGAGAAGAAGAAGAGGAGGAAATCGAAAGAGAGAGTATTCTAATACCGTATTATCAGCCGCGTACGACTACCAATATTGGACACTAGCACCTAGTAAGCTCCGCTTACACTTACACTATCTTTGTAACCTTTTTGTTTAATTTATCTTTCTTACCTCTAATCTGTGTTCCGTGTTTTCCTTCCGTGGTCCCAACTTCGGGTTCACATCAGTGGCGACGGAGAATTAGAGAAACTCACTCACGCCGAAACCTCAATACCTTACCAGTCCCACATCAGTGGCGACGAAGAATTCGAGAAACGCATTCACGTCGAAAACCACAATACCTTGCCAGTCCCACAACAGTGGCGACAGAAAGATTCGAGAATTTCGTTCTCATCATATCAATAGCGACAGAGTACTCGAAAAATACACAGAAACTCCACGCGTTCCCACAGCAGTGTTGAACGATAAATTAAGCTGGTATTACTACATTAGCGATTTAAACGCAACGCCCAGCGTCTACATATATATATAAAAAAAATATTCCGATACCAAACAGCAGTGACGAACTAGCGATTCGACATCTACGGAATATTAAAGTCTGTCCAAATAACATTACGAGAACGATTTCTTACACACCCACACACAGAAAAAAAAGCCAGTTTGTTCATAAAACAAACTGACAACACAAGAGCCGAAGTACTATTTACGACTCAAGTTTTCGAAAAAAAAACTATCGAAATTTTTTTTTTTATGTAACTGAGTTGAACTCGTGCATAAAATTATTCTCCCCTCAGATTCACTGAGGTGAGTTTTCTCTTTTTGTACCTCTATAAAAAAAAAATAATACATAATAAGTGTGGTGAAAATTGATACAATTACGTTAAAATTAACGGAACCACGGAATCTCAAAAAAGCTAAACACATAATTAGTTTAATTTAACTAATTGTCTGTCCATATTTTTTTTTTTGTAAAAAGAAAAAAAAAATCTATCAAGATTTTTTTTGTGTATCTCCCCTTGGTACACGGGTTTCAAAGCAACAAAAAATCACTGTCATTTTTGTTTGTCTAAATATGGAAGATTTTCAAAAAGTAATTGCCCAAATGATAAAGTAAATTTGGATCAGCAACAAAAATCAGAAGAAAGACAACAACAACTATTTTTGGAATTACATAAACAACAAATGGAATTCTAACAAATTACGCTTCAGAATGCTGAACTACAACAGAAACAACTTAAAGAATTACTCGTAAATGCATTAAAAGGCTCAAACTCTGAAAAAGATACAATATTCTCCCAGCGTACAATCTACAATTCAATGGAAACCTTTGAATACGTACCAGAGAACGACAAAACGTTCGAGGCTTTTTACAGGCGCTACGAAGATATTTTCAACGTAGACTGTGAACAATGGCCCAGTAAAAAAAAAAAGGTACGTCTACTATTGAGAAAAACTGGGAACTACAGAACATAGTAGGTTCGTAGATTTCATACTACCCAAGAAAACCACTGACTTGGATTTTTCAGAGATTATTAAGCTCCTATCGGAACTATTCGGGTCTAACACAACCTTGTTCCACAAACGTTGGAAATGCCTGAACACAGTCAAAGACAACCAGCAAGATTTTCTAACGTTTGCAGCATCGGTAAACAAGCTCTGTAATGATTTTAAACGAGCCGAATTGACTGCCGATGATTTCAAGTGCTTAATTTTCGCACAAGGTCTAGTATCAGCAGAAGACGCCAGTCAGACGACGGGTACTGACCAAGCTTGAGAACGAACAAGGATTGACTCTCCAAAAACTGGCAGAGGACTGTCAAAGAGTAATATCTGTAAAGTGTGACTCAAACACTATCGAGGAATCAGGTGTGACTCAGATTAATAAAATCAGAAGTAAGTCTACCTCCTATTCCCCTCAAAAAGACAAAAGGCAAATCTCATGTCCTAAATTCCGCAGTGACCAAAACCCAAATAGGTTAAAGAAACCGCCCGGACCATGTTACCATTGTGGTAAATGGCATTGGATGAAATTCTGTCCAGTTAAGAACAAAAAATATTGCAAAAATTGCAATAAAAGTGGGCGTACTTTGTGCTGGTACGCCAACAGAACGAGAAAACCCAAAAATAAAATTAGGCAAGCTCAATCTGACGATTTTGCCGATAGGAATTTAAGGAAATATGTAACTGTGGATATTTTCAATAATTCCATTAAATTCCAGCTTGACTCGGGTTCCGATCTTTCAATCATTAACTGGCGTACTTGGAGAAAATTGAACAAGCCGACCTTATTAAAAACGGATAAAACAGCAAAATCCGTAACTTGCGAAAAGATTAACATTTTAGGCGAGGTAATACTTACAGTAACACTAAATGGAGTTACCAAAAAGCTCAAAGCCTACGTATTGAAAACGTTCAGATAACTTATTTGGAACAGATTAGATAGAAAAATTCAATCTTTGGGATTGCCCAATGAGTACATTTTGTCGCAAGATACAAAGTACAACGTCCAATTTGGTAAATCTAAAAGGGGAACTCAAACAACGATTTCCTCAGGTTTTTTCTGGCGGCCTTGGGAAATGTACTAAAATGAAAGCTAAGTTCAAGGATGAAGGACGGTGCACAACCGGTATTCAAAAAGAAACGGAATGTCCCTTTCGCTGCTCTAGAGCAAATCAACAAAGAGTTAGATAGACTCGAACAAGCAGGTATTCTGTCAAAAACAGATTTCAGCGAGTGGGCAGCACCTATGGTCTACGCAAAAAAGAAGTCCAATCAAATACGAGTATGTGCAGATTTTTCCACAGGGTTAAATGATGCCTTGCAAGATCACCACTATCCTCTCCCAAGCCCTGAAGAAATTTTCAATAAACTCAATGGTGGAAATTTTTTTCTAAAGTTGACCTCTCGGACGCATACCTTCAGATAGAGGTGGAAGAAGAAAGTTCCAAATTGCTCTGCATAAACACCCATAGAGGGTTGTACAAATACAATAGACTGGCTTTTGGAGTAAAGGTTGCGCCTGCAATTTTCCAGCAGGTCATGGACGCCATGCTGGGCGACCTTGACTACGCAACAGCCTATTTGGATGATATATTGGTTACTAGTAAAACTACGGCAGAGCATCGGAACCATATAATAAACGTATTCGAAAAGTTACAAGAATACGGTTTTAAGGTTAAGGAGGCAAAGTGTGACTTTTTCTTACCAGAGATTAAATACTTAGGGCACATCATAAATAAAGACGGTCGTCGGCCGGATCCAGAAAGAGCCAACGCGATCAGAAACATGCCGGCCCCAGATAACGTTCAAGCGTTACAAAGCTTCCTCGGCCTAGCTAACTTTCACCAAAGGTTCATTAAGAACATGAAAAATTTGAGAGGGTCTCTCAACCAACTTTTAAAAAAGGACAAACCATAGTCATGGACCTCGGAATGCCAAGACGCATTCGAGAAGATCAAGAAAACTCTTACTTCGGACCTCTCCCTCACCCATTACGACACTAGTCTCGACATCATAGTCGCAAGTGATGCAAGCTCGTACGGCATTGGTGCTTGCATTCTGCATAAACTGCCAGATGGTTCGCGAAAAGCTGTGACTTATGCATCAAGATCTCTACTTCCAGCTGAGAAACAATCTTCCCAAACAGAGAAAGAGGCTCTAGGGTTAATATTCGCTGTGACAAAGTTTCACAGATATCTACATGGTAGACGGTTCATACTGCAGACGGACCATAAACCTCTAATTACAATTTTTGGTTCTAAAAAAGGCCTGCCAGTCTATACTGCAAATAGACTACTTCGTTGAGGTACAATTCACTTAAACTATAATTTCAAGATAGAGTTCCTAACATCCAAAAATATTTGCCATGCAGAGAGTTTATCGCGACTTATTCCAAAAAATACAGAAGTCTTTGAAGACTCCATCATTGCTACTCTAAGGACAAATTGTGAAATCAAAAACATGATCGCAAGTACCATGAGAGAGCTCCCAGTTACTTTGGCCGACATAAAAAGGGAGTCTCGAGAGGATGAATTCATTTAATCCATAAAAAGCAAAATTCGCAGCAAAGATCCCAATGTGCCTGAAGTTTTCTCCCTCTGCGATGATGTCCTACTATACAATGACCACGTAGTGATTCCAAACAGCCTACAAAGAAAAATCATCAGGGATTTTCAAATGGGACATCCGGGGAAGAACCGTACGAAACGCCTCATGCGCTGCTATGTTTATTGGCCAAACATGGACAAGGACATAGCAGACCTGATAGAATCATGCAAAGGATGCGGGCTTGCAGCAAAAGCTCCAACCACGACGTGCAAACCATGGCCAAACACAGACCATCCATGGCAAAGAATTCATGTCGATTTTGCAGGGCCTATAGACAACAAGTCATATCAGGTGGACAACGCCTCAGTACCACCCTAGGTCGAATGGCCAGGTCGAAAGGTTCGTGGACACTCTAAAAAGGGCTTTAAAAAAGGCACTAGGTACACCGACAGATAGAGCATTGCAACAGTTTCTGCAGGTGTATCGGATATCCCCTAATCCGAACACGCCTATGGGAAGCTCGCCTGTAGAAGCAATGTTCGCAAGGAGAATCAAGTCTGTCTCCGACAAACTTATTCCACGGCAAGCAAAGTTAAAAAAAACCGTATCGCCTCATAAGAAATATTTCAATCATGGCGATAAAGTCTTTTTGAAGGCTTACAAAAACAACATAACATTCTGGGAAGTAGGCACCATAAAACAGAGAATTGGCGAACTGGTCTATATTGCCCAATGACCGAAAAACACTCCCAAACGCCATTGGAACCAGCTCAGAAAATGCCGTTTGAAGGAATCGGAGGAATCACTACAAAATAGCTGTGAAGAGCCGATCGATGTAATTTTCGATCACTTCGATGTCGTCACGCCCCAAGTCTCTCCTGAAGTGCGACGCTCAGGAAGGAAAAGGAAATTTACTTAAGCACTCGACGTAAATCCCAAGAGGAAAAAGTAATTAACAGTTTTATGTTTTTTTTCTCCTTTTCAAAAAGTAAAAAAAAACGAAAACTCTTGGAAGGGGGGTATTGTGAGACCGTAACATACCTACAACATGGACTCTTCCAGGACTATATAAAGTATGAGACATAACACTCTAGAGAGAAGAAGAAGAGGAGGAAAGAGAAAGAGAGAGTATTCTAATACCGTAGTATCAGCCGCGTACGACTACCAATATTGGACACTAGCACATAGTAAGCTCCGCTTACACTTACACTATCTTTGTAACCTTTTTGTTTAATATATCTTTCTTACCTCTAATCCGTGTTCCGGATTTTCCTTCCGTGGTCCCAACTTTGGGTCCACATCAAATAACAAACGGATTCGGAGCAACCTTCGGACCTTTGCTCCAAGTGCCTTCGACCAATTCCTCTCCAGCTGTAAATCCGGTCCGAACTCCACTCCAAGAATGCGAGTAGTGAAAAATGTGATACGGGCTTATACTATTTTCCGAGCCGAAATATTTCTTTAGGGTATTGCTTCAAGGGGACCAAGTTGAAGCACACAAGATTTTTAAAAGGTACTGGTCTCCCAACTTAGACTCGGGTAACGGATCAACACAGTCGATAATTACCCGGCTAAAAGATTCCTCAAATACTTGAATGGCGTATAAGGGCACAATCGGAATTTTCTGATTGGTCTTTCACACCACTTGGCAAACATGGTAAGTCCGGTAGCGTGCAGATAGTCCTTTCCGGATTCTGGGCCAATGGAGTTGTCTTAGAATCTTATCTCAAGTCTTAAACCCGGATAGCCTGCCGGAGAAATTTTATGAGTGGTTCACACTATTTCTGGTCTAAAGGTTTTGGATGTGACGACTTCAGACAGGGGGGCCGACACTATTTTTAGGACACTTTGAAAAGTGTGCTTAAAGATGTTTTCTGCTGCCGATAGCTTTTGTGTTGATGAGTAGGTAGTTCAGAAGTAACTGTCCATTAATGGTATGAACATTAATTGATGGGTTTGTCTTTGGTTTCATGTTTTCTTTATTTTTACTTCAACTTAGGCGACACTATTTTTCGGACATGACACAAATTCCGGGTTTTTTAATGATTTAGTCGTCGAACGTCTACAATATGCAAATTTTCTGCAGGTAAATTGTACCCTGACCATTACATTTGAGTATCTTTACCATTCACTGCGGAAACGTATTAAAATCCTGAAGAAGAATGCATTCAAAAGAAGTCATCAGTTTGGTCCAAAAGAAGAGAGAAGACGGGCTCAGTATCCGAAAGATCGCCGCTAAGATGAAGCTACCAAAGTCAACAGTTGAATACATGCTAAGTACAGAATATGAGCGGAAGAAGAAGAAGAGAGGACGAAAAAAAAAAACAATTTCCAAGAGAACAGAAAGAAGAATGAAGAGGAGTGTTACGAGGTTGTTATCATCTGGAGAAAAGGTGACAGCGAAGAAAGTAAAGGAGAAGTGTGAACTTGACGTCAGTGTTCGAACTGTACAAAGAAAGCTACACAAAATTGGACTTAAGTATGTGAAAATCAAGAAAAGAATTACACTAACGAGAAAACACAAGGAGGCAAGGCTGGGAAGCGCCAAAAGTTGGATAACAATGTCGACTTCAAGAAAGTGATATATACTGATGAAAAACGTTTTAAGTTCGATGGACCTGACGGGTGGTGTACATGGTCGAGAAAAGGTGAACCTGTTATTCTCAACAAGAGAAAGATGGGAGGAGGAGGCATGGTTTGGGGTATGGTATTTCCGAATGGAAGTTTGTGGCTCGAGTGGTTAAAAGGACGTCAAAATAGCTTGAGCTACAGAGAACTTTTTGAAAAGGGAGCCCTACCACTCATAGAAAAAGAAATGGAAGTAATTTTATTTTGCAGCAAGATAACTGCAGCATCCATGTGGCCAAATCAGTGAAAAATTGGATGTGTGAAGCAAATATAACTACTCTGGAATGGCCTGCGATAAGTCCAGACTTAAATTTAATTGAAAACATATGGGAAATGCTTGCAGAGCTTGTTTACGACGGGCCAGAAATAACCAGAGAGGCTGAACTGTGGCAGCGCATACAAGATGCTAAAAATAGACTGCTAGAAACACAAAGAGACGTTATTATCAATATGTACGAACATTATGAAGATAGACTGATAGAAGTCATTGAAAAAAGGGTGCTGCCATAAACTATTAGCATTGTTTCTGCAATGTCCGAAAAATACTGTCGCCTGTAATTTGTAAAAAAATAAAAATACTTCTAATTTGAATTCTGCTTTTCCATTTGTAGTATTGAAACAGTTTTTAAATGTTATTGCCATTACACTAAAACAGTACAGACTGCCTGTGCTATCTAAAACTTGAAAAATAAAGTGTCTGAAAAATGGTGTCGGCCCTCTGTAGATCATTGCTCAGTCTTCCGAAGCTGAGATATGTGAAGGTTTTCTGATAAGCTCGTTATTTTTAACGAAGTATCTTGGAACTTTTCCCAACAGCTTCTTCGTTATTGCGTAATTAAAATAACCGAGATGATTGTGGGATCTCTACCCTGTTCTATCACGAGCTGTCTCTTTGATAAGGAAATATCCAAAGCGGGCACTACTAACTCTGTTCTCTCTCGTGAGATTATCAGTGGTATAACTGAAATCCATGTCTGGATTTAAAAACGTTTGAGACAGAGCGATCGTCTTGTCTTTCATCTCACTAAATTTCTCTTTCCTAGCTTCTCCTTTAGTCTGTGCCCGAGTCACGGCACGCAAAGCAGATATATCAGGGCTCTCTTCCTTAATGTTCCCCGTTTCTATCGAGGTGACCGGTTCTAGCATTACCTAGGAATGTATGGTTACCTTCCCAACGGCTATCTAACAACATAGATACGCTATTCATAGATATTCTGGGAACAATCCCAACAACAATATGTCCTGACACTAAGATGAACACGGTGTAGAGGGATACTAACAAAATAATTATTGATACCCTAGGCAATAACAAATTTGCTCGTGGCCGAATTCGACTCACGAGGCAGAGAACTTTTCCAAATTAGGTATATCCTGCGTCCGGTGACCTGGAACATTTTTAAATAGTGTTTTGATTTGGTCATTGTCAACGTCCCAGTCCTGAAAAAACATTCTCGTTCTCCGAGATTAAATTTTCCACTTCAGAACTTAGCGAACCTCATACGAAAAGTCCATTCAGTATTAGTTTTTAAGGTACCGCTTTAGGGTACGTTTTACCGATCAGTGTACCGTACCACCGCATCTGTATCCTATATTATGTAATGTAAGGGGAAAAAGCAAAAACGAAAGAAGGAATGTCATTTATTGTTGTATTATAAAATTTAAAATTATAAAATTTAAAATAAAAAAAAAAAAATGAAATAAGAAATTTGACTAAAAACTCATAAAACAAAGTATTTGAATCCTTTAATTAAAAACATTCTGAATGTCTTTTAACATATCGAGAAAAAAAAAATCGGGACAATACTTTAATAATGTAGGATACAAATATAGCGGCAGGACACACTCTAAAGCAGAAACTGATCGGTATGATACATGCTAAGGTGTCACCGTTTCTAAGAATGTTGCAAATATAAAATTACTCTTCTAAACAAACACTCTAATAAATAAGTTAATGCAAGAAAGAAAGGGAGAAAGACAAAAATAATACAAAAATACAAAAATTAAGGAAGAATGAAAACGAGAAGAAAGAAAAAAAGAAAGAAAACGAGAAGAAAGAAAGAAAGAAAGAAGGAAAGAAAGAAAAGTTAAAGAGAAAACTAACAAATAAATGGGAAAGATAAATAAAAAGAAAGAAAGAAAAAAACAAGAACAAAATATCAAAAGGGCGAAAAGTCAAGAAAGCAACGTAAGGGGAAAAGCAAAAAAGAAAGAAAGGATACCATTTATTGTGGTATTGTAAAATAGAAAACAGAAAAAAATATGCAAAAAATATGAAAAGCAGAAAGTGATCGGTAGGACACACTAAAACAGAAACTGATGGGTAGGATACACACTAAAGCAGAAACTGATCGGTAGGACACACATTAAAGCAGAATCTGATGGGTAGGACACACACTAAAATAGAAACTGATGGGTAGGACACACTAAAATAGAAACTGATGGGTAGGACGCACACTAAAGCAGAAACTGATCTGTAGGACGCACACTAAAGCAGAAACTGATTGGTAGGACATAGAGTAAAGCAGAATCTGATCGGCAGGACACACACTAAAGCAGAATCTGATGGGTAGGACACACACTAAAATAGAAACTGATGGGTAGGACACACACTAAAGCAGAATCTGATGGGTAGGACACACACTAAAATAGAAACTGATGGATAGGACACACACTAAAGCAGAAACTGATCTGTAGGACACACACTAAAGCAGAAACTGATGGGTAGGACACACACTAAAATAGAAACTGATGGATAGGACACACACTAAAGCAGAAACTGATCTGTAGGACATACACTAAAGCAGAGAATGATGGGTAGGACACACACTAAAGCAGAAACTGATGGGTAGGACACACACTAAAGCAGAAACTGATCTGTAGGACACACACTAGAGTAGAAACTGATTGGTAGGACATAGAGTAAAGCAGAATCTGATCGGTAGGACACACACTAAAGCAGAATCTGATGGGTAGGACACACACTAAAATAGAAACTGATGGGTAGGACACACACAGTAAAGCAGAAACTGATCGGTAGGACACGCACAGTAAAGCAGAATCTGATCGCTAGGACACACACTAAAGCAGTAACTGATCGGTAGGACAAACACTAAAATCGGCACCGTTTTTAGAATGTTGTAAATATAAAATTCTTCTTCTAACTAAACACTCTAATAAATAAATAATCTTTCATATTTTTGTTGTTAGTTCTCAAAAACAAAGAAATACCTATAAATTCAATTTCATTATATGTTTTCATTTTATTACAATTCTAATAATTGCTTTTTAAAACAATAACAGTTGTCGAGGAGTATTTAAAATAAAAGCGGTGTAATGGGAAAAACCGTCCTTTTGACACCCCTTTTTTTTTTTTTTTTTGCTTTTTTTTTACTTTTTTCACAAGTTCCCTAACATTAAATGTCTTGGCGATAAAAATCTTTATATGCGATTGGGTACATTCACAAAGTTTTAAGTGAGAAATTGCCAACTTTTAACGGTTGGCGACCGGATAAGTCATTACCTGCTCGGCCAGCGAAATTTCTAAAACGATACAGTTGAAGTAAAAATCAGACGTTCAGTTACTTAACGTGAATAACGCTAATCTCACAATAATCCCGTTGTAATCTCGTTAAACTTCCCTGCATCTTCAGTGTTCTTCTTCCTGTTTAAATATAATCGATGTGTGTTTATATTTTCGTTCTCTCCCCCTACACATTTTTTCATCTAGTTGCTCAATGTCGATAAGATGGCTGTCCGAGTTTTTCATTTCACTTAATGTTAATTTTCTTCTGTGTATTTTTAGATTCATGCCTTCCGTCTGAATACATTCAAATTCCTTCCAATTTGTCTTGTGCTTCAAAACTGTTATTCTGTCTGAGACTTTCCAAAGTCTGTGGATGTTATTCTTCCATTTGGTATTGGTAAGAAAAACATTTCTATAATATTTACTCACTGTTACCAAAGCTACTACTTTGCATTGTCTGACTTCGATATTAATATCAAATCCTTTTTAAATTTTGATTTCTTGGAGATCGAATAGATCAATATTATAACTATCAGCGTTTTAATGCAATAAATGCTGTTTTTGTTTTCTTTTTTCACAATTCCTCTAACATCACCGTAATTCCCCATGTATAATACGCCTTCATCCATAATACAGGCCCCTAAAATTGTGCTGAAGGTATGTAAAAATGCTTCTATTTATGCATAATACGCACACCTTGTTTGGTTATCATACCCTATAAATTGTACCTTTCCAATTTCATTATTGCCAGCGTTTTCTACTCTTATTCAAGTTGTAATAGAAGTTATTTATCAAAATTTCCGATCATCACGATTCTAAAAAGGAAACGGAAATACTCATATTGTACCTACTGCGCAGACTCATTAACCTGGTTTTGTTCGATAAAAGATACAATCTACCGGATCTGTATGTAGTTTTTCACAAAAATGGTTTTAAACAGAATAATTTTAGTTTCTTGGAGACAACATATATAGAAGTTATAATTATCAAAGTTCCGAGAAAATAATTGCTACTTTTCATTTTCCACAAGTCATCTAACATTAATTATACAAATGGTAAAATCTTCATATCCAATTGGAAGTATTTGAAAAATTTTAAATATGAAATTGCAAACATTTAATGGTTGACAACTGAAGCAGTTATTCATCATGAGAGATGTTTCGACTTGAAGGCTCATTACAAATAAGTGCGATGTCTCATCTTCAGCAACTTTGTAAATAACCCTTAATAGACCTCTTCAGACCTCACTGTCCTTTGCAAACTAGCGAAAAAGTCTTTTAATCTCTTTAAAGTCTTACGAGGAATACTGGAATTATCTTGATAGTTCTTTTCATGTCGTTGCTCAATGTCGATAAGATGATTGTTCGTGCTATTCATTTCACTTCATATTAATTTTCTTCTATGTATTTTTAGATTCATGCCTTCCGTCTGAATACATTCAAATTCCTTCCAATTTGTCTTGTGCTTCAAAACTGTTATTCTGTCTGAGACTTTCCAAAGTCTGTTGATGTTATTCTTCCATTTGGTATTGGTAAGAAAACCATTTCTATAATATTTCCTCTCTGTTACCAAAGCTACTACTTTGGACTGTCTTACTTCGATTTTAATGTCAAGTCCTTTTTTGATTTTGATTTCTTGGAGACAATATACATGAAGGTTATAACTCCCGAGCCAATAATTCCTGTTTTTCTTTTTCCACGGGTCCTCTAACATTAATTGTCGAGATGGTAAAATCTTCATATGCAATTGGATGTATTTGCAAAGTTTTAAATACGAATTGCGAACATTTAATGGTTGACAACCGAAGCAGTTATTCATCATGAGTGCTGTTTCGACTTGAAGGCTCATTACAAATCAGTGCGATGTCTCATCTTCAGCAACTTTGTAAATAACCCTTAGTAGACCTCTTTAGACCTCACTGTCCTTTGCAAACTAGCGAAAATGCCACAAGTCTTTTAATTTCTTTAAAGTTTTACGTTGAATGTTAGAATTATCTTGATAGTTCTTTTCATGTCGTTGCTCAATATCGATAAGATGGTTCGAGTTATTCATTTCACTTAATATTAAATTTCAGCAGAGAGAGAGCAAAAAACTTAGAGGTGGAGGGAACAAAAAACTTATCAAGGCAAATTAATTGAAATTGGGGTATCCAACGGTATAATTTAGTTTCATGCCTTCCAGCTAAATGCATTCAAATTCCTTCCAATTTGTCTTGTGCTGCAAAACTGTTATTCTGCCTGAGACTTTCCAATGTCTGTGGATATTATTCTTCCATTTGGTATTGGCGAGAAAAACATTTCTATAATATTTACTCTCTGTTACCAAAGCTACTATTTTGTACTGTCTCACTTCGATATTAATGTCAAGTCCCTTTCTGATTTTGCTTTCTTGGAGATCGAATACATCAATATTATAACTATCAACGTCTTGAACAAATAATTCCTGTTTTTTTTTTCTTTTTTCACAATTCCTCCAACATTAATTTTCGAGATGGTAACATCTTTATATCCAAATGGAGGCATTTCTAAAGTTTAAAATATGAAGATGGAAACGGTTGATAATTGACAAACGGAGAAGTCAGTCATCACGAAAACTTTTTCGACTTGAATACACATTATAAATCAGTGTGATTTCTAATCTTTTGGCAACTGTACATCTATCTCTGATCAGTCCCCTGAATCTCTCTTTGTTTTCTTTTCCTTATTTACGAATATGTTGCAGCTCTTCCAAGTTCTTCATTGTTTTATTTTTAAGCGGATTGCTGAAATATTATTGACAGATTTTGTGATGTCGGTCTTAAATTAATATAAGATGGCAGCTCAACTTTTTCATTTCACTTAATTCATTTTTCTTCTGTATATTTTCAGATTCATGCCTTCCGTCTAAATTCCTTCCAATTTGTCTTGTGCTGCAAAGCTGTTATTCTGTCTAAGACATTCCAGTGTCTGTGGATTCTTCCATTTCGTAATGATGACAAAACCATTTCAATAATAGCTACTACTTTCTAATGTCCTACTTTGATATTATCTTCTGTTGTCTATCTCAGATAATCATCTCAATTTCTTTGATACAACGTCACGAGCCAATAATTCCTGTTTTGTTCTTTTTTTTTCACAAGTTCTTTAACATTAATTGTCGAGATGGTAAAATCTTTAGATGCAAATGGAGGCATTTCCAAATTTTAAAATGTAAAGATGGAAATGCTTGATAATTGACAAACGGAGAAGTCAGTCACCATGAAAGCTTTTTTCAACTTGAATGCATGCTGGAAATCAGTGTGATTTCTAATATTCAGAAACTTTGTAAATATCTATGATCTCTCCCCTTCCTTCCATTTAGTTCTGTTTCTTCTTTTGCGGGGGGGGGGGGAGATAATTCACGAATGGGATGCAGGTCTGCTAAACTATCTAAAATTGTTTATCAGGAAATGATTGAATTTTATTAACAGTTGATTTAATGCCGCTTGATTTATGTCCATACGGGTTTTCTCACTTGTACGGATTCAGTCGACGCTTTTCTGTTTTATTTACAATCTTAACATTAATTTAAGCAACATCGAGCCTGTTCAGTACCTAGATGAGTGATCGCTTCGGAATACCAGGTGCGATAAGCTTCGTTATTCGGATGGTATAATGGATAAATTCTCAGAATTTGAAATCGGGGAGCCGTGTTTCATTTCCAGTCGGGTTCGTTATATACCCTTACGCGCAAATCCGTACTGATTTTCTCACTTGTACAGATTCAGTCGACGCTTTTCTGTTTTTGTATTTTTTATATTTATTTTTTCTTATATTTTTGTTATGGTCCTGTTCCCTGTACCACGGTGATAGTCCAAGGTAGAACCAATAAAGAAGAACTCGAACACGGATATGGAATAACACAGATATATTACAAACAGGAATATATACTAAGAAGTAGAAAGTGTTAGTACGAACAATCAGGTTTAGTAGTAATTGTCTGAATACGACTCTGTTTCGGACTGCCTCTGACTCGACTGACTGACTCGCTCGCTCTGACTGACTGACAGACTTCTGATGGATCTCACGACAGACTTCAGATTGAACTTAACTCCTGTTTCCTCTTGAGGCGCAGTATTTATTACGTATGGAATAGTCCATTATGTTATTATGGGTAAGGTCCCATAACAATTTTGTACATAATTTGATACTTTCAGAGTAATGGCATGTTATTTTAGATATTTATTTTGTAGATCAAAATATGTATTGGTAAAATGTAGTTGATAATTTTACTATCAAAATGTACTGTTGATTTTTTTGGTGGGGGGGGGGGATTACTATTTGCCCATATCTGGGAACCAAACAGGTGCTGCCACGCCGTGTCGGGTGGGGTGGGGCGTATCTAGGAACAACAGAAAAATAAGAGGTGGTTCCACGCTCTTTACAACCTACAATTACCCGATCGGAGGCCTTGATACTGGACGTACTTTATCGTCTTGCCCATGGTGAGAGATGATTATAAAATATAAGACGACTGGTATTACGTAACAGTTTAGTTCTCTTTTCTTTTCTAAGGAAAAAAAAAATCTTTGATAAGGAAGTGAATTTCGACCAGAAAAAAAGGGGGATAAAATTTTGAGAAACGGAATTTACAAATGATGAACAACTGCGGAGTTCAATGTTTCTAAACGAATTAAATTTAAGACAAGAACAGGAAGATAAATGCTTGAAAAAAAAAAAAAAAAAAAAAAAAAACGAAATCAAAATTGAGTAAAAAAACAAACAAACAAACAAAAAAGGTTGATAAAACGATATGTTAGGAACAAAGACTGAACAGATGAGAACAAATTTATCGAAAGGAAGGGGAAAACTGATGAAATGTAGAATAAACCGCTGAAGCAAAGCAGGCAGGTTGAAAAAGGAAGTAATAAAAACGAATGAAATCAGCCATCTTGAATTTCAGAAAGAAATTCTCTACCTTCCGATAATCGTGTTAGTGACCTTCAATGGCTGACCCCAGGGTTTTTCTATTTTACACCTGTGAACGGACTCTTCGTCTATTTTATTAAAGTTCTTAATAATTTTTATTACTACACCGTTGCAAACATTTGGATCTTATCAATATTAACAAACGCACTTACGGCAGGGTTTGCTTGTAGAGGGCCGTGGCTGTGATGTTGTGAAGTCAGACGTAGAAGAAACGCATGTAAGGTTCAGATTCTCCTGCGCGCCGGGCCCAACTACATAAAAAGGTTGGACTTTGATTAAGTCCAAAGAAGAAGGCAAAGAAAGCAAACAAAACACAAGACCGATAATATATGTATATACAAATATATATTAATAACAAGTTACAATACATGGAAACAGTACAAAGGACGAAGTGTGTGTGAATATTCTGTATGTGTGTGCGTGTGTGTGTGTGTGTGTGTGTATTGTGCTTAGCGTGTTCCCACGCTATCCCTTGTTAGCGCCTACATTTCGAGGTTGTAAGCTGGAAACCTGAGAAAAAAGAGAGATTTACCTCAAGGTGTCTACGCGAAGGCGTGAGGGAAAAAAGAGAAAGAGGCGAAGGGTCAGCGGCTATTTATAACAGCGAAGAACGACCCCCGGTGAAAGGGTTACGAACTGAAGGAGGAGTTAACTCCGACACGCTATTCTTTATAAGATGATTGGTTCATTATTCTTTACATGGGAATAATCGGATTCACTGTTCTAGACATGAATGTTTTCGTACAGGTGACTTTATAGTTCAATAATATTTTCATATACTGGTTTCAATAATTTATTAATTCGAATGTCCAGGAATCCTCAAGATAGATAGATCTATGTTCACAAACGTTGTGAAACCGTTACTTGGGGAGTATAGCTTACCAGTGATTGACTGGATGAAAAAAAAATCACTTATTCGACGGGAATTAAAATGTGAATCATACTGGACAAAAGACAAGGCTAAAATTAAAAACATGTGAGGATGCAGACATAATTTTCTACCAGGTTACTTAAATCAGTTCATGTGTATGGAACGGATTATGGTTAACAGGTTATTGGGGTTTTGTAATGTAATTGTCCGGTTATCTCCTAACTTTTTAAACTATTCCTAGCGGACGCTCTCAGGACTATAAATATTCTACAATAATTTTTTATTACTCTCTTCTCACTTTTCTGATTACATGTCAGCATGTAAATCTCTCACGGAGAACACGCTTCCCTTTTGGGAAATGCTTGAACAATACATACATACACACACACGTACATACACACATTCACTCACTACACGTACATGCCTTTCCACGTGAGTAAAGTAGAACAGTCCATTATTCACGAGAAATTGGCAGGGCGCAATGGTCGTGTGAACGAAGAAAAGATGCAGACTTAAATTTCTACCAGGTTATTTAAATCAGTTAATGTGGATGGAAAGGAATATGATTAACAGATTATTGGGGTTTTCTAATGTAACTGTCGGGTTAAAATTATGAGAATTTTGAATATTTGAAGATTATAGCTATCAAGGAAGTAAGTAAGAGGAAGGGAGTTCTGCTGTCGGGAAGTGTGAGATACGAAACTATTGGAGTAGAAGAGACAGCTATATTTAATCGTTTTGAAAGGGTGGGACCGAGATGCCAATCTAGTAGCACGCTTAAATTCATGCAGTTTTGGTACCAGTGAAAGTAGCTCGTTAGACAAGTTGTTATGAAAATATTTTTAGAAAAGACAGAGGGGAGCCACAGCACGTCTGCGAGAAAGTGGCTGTAGACGAGATACCAGATCAGGACCTATCACATTGCATATCCGTCTCTGGATTTTGTCGAGGACCTCGAGATGAACAGTGGGGATACCAGACCATATATGGCAGCAGTATTCAATGCAAGGACGAAGTGTTATCGTAGATTTGAAGAAGGAAACATCTTTGATAAGGAAGTTAATTTCGCAGAGAAAAAAAAGGGGTATAACATTTTGAGAAACGTAATTAAATTTACAAATGGTGAATAACTGGCTATCAATATTTGTAAACGAATTAAATTTAAGACAAGGACAGGAAGATAAATGTTTGAAAAAAAAAAACGAAATCAAATTTAAGTAAAAAAAAAGTTGATTAAACGATACGTTATGAGCGAAGATCGAACAGATGAGAAGAAATTTGTCGAAAGGAAGGAGAAAATTGATGAAATGCAAAAGAAACCGCTCAAGCAAGGTACACAGACTGAAAAAGGAAGTGATAAAAACGAATGAAATCAGCCATCTTGAATTTTAGAAAAAAAATTCTCTATCTTCCGCTAAGCGTATTAACAGACAAAAGATAAAACTAAGAACATATGAAGATGCAGACTCAATTTTCAACCAGGTTATTAAATCATTTCATGCGGATGGAACGGAATACAAATAACAGGTAATTGGTAGAAACTATACAATATCCGTTCAGTAACTAAGTTATTTTAACTGTTTCTTCATGGAAAGTTAATAATGTTATTTTAATTGTTTATTTATCAACAAAAAAATTCAGCTATATTTACAAGATTGCTTTTAAAAAGAACATATTTTATCAAGGGTTTGATATTCTTTTCATGGCGATAACTGGGTTCAATGTTCTTGACATGGAAATGTTTGGTTCGCTAATCTTGACAAGATCCAAACACTCTATTTCTTATATTTTCATTTGTAATAAATGTTCAAAAGATTTTTTTATTTATTATTATATATTTTTTAATTTTATTAAAAATTATATTAGATTAGAAATACCCTTAAATATTTCATGGTTTTTCTATTTTAATTTTATGATGAATCTTAATTGTTCAATTAATGATTAAAAAAGCTCAGTAATAAGGAGTGCCAGAGAAAAGCAATGATAACAAAGTTGCAATATGAACTCTGGTAAAGACATGCAATGATAACAGCAAAAAATTGCAATATGAGCACTGGTAAAAATGATGCTGAAAACATTAGGTTTATAATACTCAAAGGACACATGGCACAGTGGATAAAGGCGTTGGTTAGATCGAGTGACAGACCCAAAGAAGGTGAGTTCAATACCTGGTTAAGGCAGTGGGAAAATTAGCAGGAAATAACTGATAACTGACATCCATTGGCACGTGGAACTAAAACAGTGATCGAAATAAAGGGTTCAGTTCGAAACTCCAACCACCTGAAGAAGGCCGGGGCGTACAACGTCCGAAACGTTGTGACAAATATGGCGAAAAAGATGAGGATAATAGTCTGACTAATGTAAATACTGTACATAATACCTCATCTCAGAAATATAGAAATTCGCCTATCGTATCGTTAAATCTTTGAGCTTAGGAAATTATTTCAATATTTATGAATTATTACCAAGAAACATTAAACTCTTCTTTCTTTCACTGAAACCAAGTAGTGTCTCTGATATGTCTTTTGCATTTCCACGTAATTAAAGTAAAATAGTCCATTATTCACAAGATATTGGCAGGGTGTAATGGTCGTGAGAACTAAAAACGGCTGCAGATTCAATTTTCTACCAGGTTATTTAAATCACTTCATTTGAATGAAATGGAATACAGTTAACAGGTTATTGAGGTTTTCTAATGCAGTTGCCATACAATATCCTTTGAGTATTTTAAAATGTTCCTTCATAGAAAGTGAATGATATGTTAACATAATTGATCATTTATCAAAGAAAGAGTTCAGTTATATTTCCAAGATTGCATTTAAATAGAACATATTTTGGAAAGGATTCCTATTATTATCATGGGAATAATTGGGTGTCGGAACTTTCTTTTTTTAACTCTTTTGTTTTCTATCTATTTTTTTTTGTTTCTTGTACGTTCTACCCTTCTTTATTTAACTTCTCTTTCTTTTCTTCACTCGTTTCATTCTCGTACATCTATCTGTTTCTTTTTTCAGCAATTTTCCGATCTTTTTATTAACTTCTTTCATTCTTTCTTATTTTAGGAACATATACTTTCTTTCTTTTTTTTTACTGACATTTTCTTTCTATCTTTCTTCGTTTCTTGAATAAAGTGAAATATAATAAAGAAACAAGAACAATAGAAGAGTAATCAAGAGGACAGTAGATAACGATTGATAGTAAAGCCATAAAGACACAAGAGGCTACGGAGTGTGAAAGAATAAGAAAAAAGTTAAATATTATTAAGGAGAGAGAACAATAGAAGAGTAATCAAGAGGACAGTAGATAACGATTGACAGTAAAGCCATAAGACACAAGGGCTACTGAGTGTGAAAGAATAAGAAAAAAGTGAAATATTATTAAGGAGAGAGAACAATAGAAGAGTAATCAAGAGGACAGTAGATAACGATTGACAGTAAAGCCATAAGACACAAGGGGCTACTGAGTGTGAAAGAATAAGAAAAAAGTGAAATATTATTAAGGAGAGAGAACAATAGAAGAGTAATCAAGAGGACAGTAGATAACGATTGACAGTAAAGCCATAAAGACACAAGGGGCTACTGAGTGTGAAAGAATAAGAAAAAGTGAAATATTATTAAGGAGCGAGAACAATAGAAAAGTAATCAAGAGGACAGTAGATAACGATTGACAGTAAAGCCATAAGACACAAGGGGGCTACTGAGTGTGAAAGAATAAGAAAAAGTGAAATATTATTAAGGAGCGAAACAATAGAAGAGTAATCAAGAGGACAGTAGATAACGATTGACAGTGCCATAAGACAAAGGGGCTACTGAGTAAAGAATAAAAAAAAGTGAAATATTATTAAGGAGCGAGAACAATAGAAGAGTAATCAAGAGGACAGTAGATAACGATTGACAGTAAAGACATAAAGACACAAGGGGCTACTGAGTGTGAAAAGAATAAGAAAAAGTGAAATATTATTAAGGAGAGAGAACAATAGAAGAGTAATCAAGAGGACAGTAGATAACGATTGACAGTAAAGCCATAAAGACACAAAAGACTGAGTGTGAAAGAATAAGAAAAAAGTGAAATATTATTAAGGAGCGAGAACAATAGAAGAGTAATCAAGAGGACAGTAGATAACGATTGACAGTAAAGCCATGAAGACACAAGGGGCTACTGAGTGTGAAAGAGTAAGAACAAAGTGTAATATTATTAAGGAGAGAGAACAATAGAAGAGTAATCAAGAGGACAGTAGATAACGATTGACAGTAAAGCCATGAAGACACAAGGGGCTACTGAATGTGAAAGAATAAGAAAAAAGTGAAATATTATTAAGGAGAGAGAACAATAGAAGAGTAATCAAGAGGACAGTAGATAACGATTGATAGTAAAAGCCAAAAGACACAAGAGTCTACTGAGTGAAAAAGAATAAGAAAAAGTGAAATAGTTATTAAGGAGAGAGAACAATAGAAGAGTAATCAAGAGGACAGTAGATAACGATTGACAGAAAGCCATAAAGACACAAGGCTACTGAGGTGAAAGAATAAGAAAAAGTGAAATATTATTAAGCCGAGAACAAAGAAGAGTAATCAAGGGAGAGTAGATAACGATTGACAGTAAAGCCATAAAGACAAAAGGGCCTACTGATAAAAGAATACAAAAGTGAAATATTATTAAGGAACGAGAACAATAGAAGAGTAATCAAGAGGACAGTAGATAACGACTGACAGTAAAGCCCTGAAGACACAAGGGGCTACTGAGTGTCAAAGAATAAGAAAAAAGTGAAATATTATTAAAGAGAGGGAACAATAGAAGAGTAATCAAGAGGAGAGTAGATAACGACAGTAAAGCCATAAAGACACAAGGGGCTACTGAGGAAAGAATAAGAGTGAAATATTATTAAGGAACGAGAACAATAGAAGAGTAATCAAGAGGAGAGTAATAACGATTGACAGTAAAGCCATAAAGACACAAGGGGCTACTGAGTGTGAAAGAATAATAAAAAAGTGAAATATTATTAAATAACGAGAACAATAGAAGAGTAATCAAGAGGACAGTAGATAACGATTGACAGTAAAAAGCCATAAAGACACAAGGGGCTACTGAGTGTGAAAGAATAAGAAAAAGTGAAATATTATTAAACGAGAACAATAGAAGAGTAATCAAGAGGACAGTAGATAACGATTGACAGTAAAGCATAAAGACACAAGGGGACAGTGTGAAAGAAATAAGACAAAAGTTATTATTAAGAGAGAAAACCAATAGAAGAGTAATCAAGAGGACAGTAGATAACGATTGACAGTAAAGCCATAAAGACACAAGGCTACTGAGGAAAGAATAAGAAAAAGTGAAATATTATTAAGTAGAGAAAACAATAGAAGAGTAAATATCAAGAGGACAGTAGATAACGATTGACAGTAAAGCCATAAAGACACAAGGGCTACTGAAAAGAATGAGAAAAAGAAATATTATTAAGGAGCGAACAATAGAAGAGTTCAAGACAGTAGATAACGATTGACAGAAAGCACAAAGACACAAGTGGCTACTGAGTGAAAGAATAAGATAAAAGTGAAATATTATTAAAGAACAATAGAAGAGTAATCAAGAGGAGAGTAGATAACAACAATAAAGAAAAGAGTAATTAAAGAATAAGGAAATATTATTAAAGGAGAGATAGAAGATTCAAGAGGAGAGTAGATAACGATTGACAGTAAAGCCATAAAGACACAAGGGGCTACTGAATGTGAAAGAATAAGAAAAAAAATATTATTAAATAGAACAATAAAGAGAATCAAGAACAATAGATAACGATTGACAGTAAAGCCATAAAGAGAGGAATAAGAAAAGTGAATATAACGAAGAGTAATCAAGAGGACAGTAGATAACGATTGACAGAAAGCCATAAAAATACAAGGGGCTACTGAGTGTGAAAGAATAAGAAAAAAGAAATATTATTAAGGAGAGAAAACAATAGAAGAGTAATCAAGAGGACAGTAGATAACGATTGACAGTAAAGCCAAAAGACACAAGGGGCTACTGAGTGTGAAAGAATAAGAAAAAGTGAAATATTATTAAGGAGAGAGAACAATAGAAGAGTAATCAAGAGGACAGTAGATAACGATTGACAGTAAAGCCATAAAAACACAAGGGGCTACTGAGGTGAAAGAATAAGAAAAAAGTGAAATATTATTAAGGAGAGAAATAATAGAAGAACAATAGAAGAGTAATCAAGAGGACAATGTAGATAACGATTGACAGTAAAAGAGTAATAAAGACAAAAAGGGCTAACTGAGTGTGAAAGAATAAAAAAAGAAATATTATTAAGGAGAAGAACAATAGAAGAGTAATCAAGAGGAAGTAGATAACGATTGACAGTAAAGCCATAAAGACACAAGGGGCTACTGAGTGTGAAAGAATAAGAAAAAGTGAAATATTAAAGGAGAGGAACAATAGAAGAGTAATCAAGAGGACAGTAGATAACGATTGACAGTAATGCCATAAAAAAGTGAAACAAGGGGACTACTGAGTGTGAAGAATAAGAAAAAAGTACTGAGTGTGAAAGAATAAGATTATTATTAAGGAGAGAAACAATAGAAGAGTAATCAAGAGGACTGTAGATAACGATTGACAGTAAAGCCATAAAGACACAAGGGGCTACTGAGTGTGAAAGAATAAGAAAAAAAGTGAAATATTATTAAGGAGAGAGAAACAATAGAAGAGTAATCAAGAGGACAGTAGATAACGATTGACAGTAAAGCCATAAAAGACACAAGGGGCTACTGAGTGTGAAAAATAATAAAAAAGGACAGAAATATTATTGAAGGAAAGAAGAACTGAATAGAAGAGTAATCAAGAGGAGACAGTAGATAACGACAGTGACAGTGATTGACAGTAAAGCCATAAAGACACAAGGGGCTACTGAGTGTGAAAGAATAAGAAAAAGTGAAATATTATTAAGGAGAGAAACAATAGAAGAGTAATCAAGAGGACAGTAGATAACGATTGACAGTAAAGCCATAAAAACACAAGGGGCTTATTGAGTGTGAAAGAATAATCAAAAGTAGAAATATTATTAAAGAGGGCTACTGAGAGGAAAGAATAAGAAAAAAGTGAAATATAAGAATAGAAGAGTAATCAAGAGGACAGTAGATAACGATTGACAGTAAAGCCATAAAACACAAGGGCTACTGAGTGAAAGAATAACAAAAAAGTGAAATATTGATTAAGAGAGAACAAATAGAAGAGTAATCAAGAGGACAGTAGATAACGATTGACAGTAAAGCCATAAAGACACAAGGGGCTACTGAGTGTGAAAGAGAATAATAACGATTGACAAAAGTGAAATATTATTAAAGAACGAAGTGAAAATAGAAGAGAAGAGTAATCAAGAGGACAGTAGATAACGATTGACAGTAAAGCCATAAAAGACACAAGGGGCTACTGAGTGTGAAAGAATAAAAAAAGTGAAATATTATTAAGGAGAACAATTAATAGAACGTAATAAATTGACACAAGCCCATAAAGACACAAAGGGCTAGATAAAGAATAAGAAAAAGTAAAGCCATAAAGACAATAGAAGAGTAATCAAGAGAGAGATAACGATTGACAGCAAAATAAAGAAAACTGAGTGTGAAAAGAAAAAAGAAATAGAACGAGAACAATAGAAGAGTAATCAAGAGGACAGCAGATAAGGGGGTACTGATTGAAAGAATAAAAAAAAGTGAAATATTATTAAGGAGCAAAATAATAGAAGGGCAATAAAGTAGATAACGATTGATAGTAAAATATACAAAGGGGCTACTGAGTGTGAAAGAATAAGAAAAAGTGAAATATTATTAAAGAACGTGAACAATAGAAGAGTAATCAAGAGGACAGTAGATAACGATTGACAGTAAAGCCATAAAGACACAAGGGGCTACTGAGTGTGAAAGAATAAGAAAAAAGTGAAATATTATTAAAGAGCGGGGACAACAGAAGTGTAATTAAGAGGACAGTAGATAACGATTGACAGTAAAGCCATAAAGACACAAGGGGCTACTGAGTGTGAAAGAATAATAAAAAGTGAAATATTATTAAAGAGCGTGAACAATAGAAGAGTAATCAAGAGGACAGTAGATAACGATTGACAGTAAAGCCATAAAAGACAAATAAAAGGGCTACTGAGAAAGAATAAGAAAAAAGTGAAATATTATTAAGAAGAGAGAAAGAATAGAAAAGTAATCAAGAGGAGAGTAGATAACGATTGACAGTAAAGCCATAAAGACACAAGGGGAATAAGAAAAAGTGAAATACTATTAAGGAGGAGAAGAAGAGTAATAAGAGGAGAAATAACGATTGAAAAAGCCATATTATTAAAAAAAGGAAATATTATTAACGAAGAACAATAGAAGAGTAATCAAGAGGACAGTAGATAACGATTGACAGTAAAGCCATAAAGACACAAGGGCTACTGAGTGTGAAAGAATAAGAAAAAGTGAAATATTATTAAGGAGCGAGAACAATAGAAGAGTAATCAAGAGGAGAGTAGAAACGATTGACAGTAAAGCCATAAAGACACAAGGGGCTACTGAGTGTGAAAGAATAAGAAAAAAGTGAAATATTATTAAGGAGAGAGAACAATAGAAGAGTAATCAAGAGGACAGTAGATAACGATTGACAGTAAAGCCATAAAGACAATAAGGGGCTACTGAGTGTGAATGAAAAAAGTGAAATAATTAAGAAATATTAAGAGAGAGTTAAAGAACGTAAAGAAAAGACACAAGGGCAATAAAGAATAAGAAAAAGTAAATATTATTAAGGAGAGAAACAATAGAAGAGTAATCAAGAGGACAGTAGATAACGATTGACAGTAAAGCCATAAAGACACAAAAGGGGCTACTGAGTGTGAAAAAGAATAAAAAAAAGCGAGAACAATAGAAGAGTAATCAAGAGGAGAGTAGATAACGAAAAAGCCATGACAAAGAATAAGAAAAAAGTGAAATATTATTAAGGAGCAGGAACAATAGAAGAGTAATCAAGAGGAGAGTAGATAACGATTGACAGTAAAGCCATAAAGACACAAGGGGCTACTGAGTGTGAAAGAATAAGAAAAAAGTGAAATATTATTAAGGAGAGAGAACAATAGAAGAGTAATCAAGAGGAGAGTAGATAACGATTGACAATAAAAAAGCCAATAAAAGACACAAGGGGCTACTGAGTGAAAGAATAAGAAAAAAAAGAAATATTATTAAGGAGCGAGAACAATAGAAGAGTAATCAAGAGGACAGCAGATAACGATTGACAGTAAAGCCATAAAGACACAAAGGGGCTACTGAGAAAGAATAAGAAAAAGTGAAATATTATTAAGGAGAGAACAATAGAAGAGTAATCAAGAGGACAGTAGATAACGATTGACAGTAAAGCCATAAAGACACAAGGGGCTACTGAGTGTGAAAGAATAAGAAAAAGTGAAATATTATTAAGAGAGAACAATAGAAGAGTAATCAAGAGGACAGTAGATAACGATTGACAGTAAAATGGCTAAGAATAAGAAAAAGTAAATATTATTAAGGAGCGAGAACAATAGAAGAGTAATCAAGAGGACAGTAGATAACGATTGACAGTAAAGCCAAAAGACAAAAGGGGCTACTGAGGTAAAATAAAAAAAGAAATATTATTAGGAAGGAAAACAATAGAAGAGCAGTAGATAACGATTGAGAGTGTGAAAGAATAAGAAAAATAGAAAAAAGTGAAATATTATTAAGGAGAGAGAACAATAGAAGAGCAAGAGAGTAGATAACGATTGACAGTAAAAGCCAAGACACAAAGGGCTACTGAGTGTGAAAGAATAAGAAAAAGTGAAATATTATTAAGGAGCGAGAACAATAGAAGAGTAATCAAGAGGACAGTAGATAACGATTGACAGTAAAGCCATAAAGACAAAGGGGCTACTGAGGTGAAAGAATAAGAAAAAAAAGAAATATTATTAAAGGACAAAGTTAAAGAGAGAACAATAGAAGAGTAATCAAGAGGAGAGTAGATAACGATTGACAGTAAAAGCCATAAAGACACAAGGGCTACTGAGTGTGAAAGAATAAAAAAAAAGTGAAATATTATTAAGGAGCGAGAACAATAGAAGAGTAATCAAGAGGACAGTAGATAACGATTGACAGTAAAGCCATAAAGACACAAGGGGCTACTGAGTGAAAGAATAAGAAAAAAGTGAAATATTATTAAGGAGCGAGAACAATAGAAGAGTAATCAAGAGGACAGTAGATAACGATTGACAGTAAAGCCAAAAGACACAAAGGGCTAAGGTGAAAGAATAAGAAAAAGTGAAATATTATTAAGGAGAGAGAAACAATGGAAGAGTAATCAAGAGGACAGTAGATAACGAAAAGCCAAAGAATAAGAAAAAGAATAAGAAAAAAGTGAAATATTATTAAGAGCGAGAACAATAGAAGAGTAATCAAGAGGACAGTAGATAACGATTGACAGTAAAGCCATAAAGACACAAGGGGCTACTGAGTGAAAGAATAAGAAAGAATAAGAAAAAAATAAAGAGTAATCAAGAAATAATGAATATTAAAGAGAGAGAACAAACAATAGAAGAGTAATCAAGGACAGTAGATAACGATTGACAGTAAAGCTACAAAGACACAAGGGGCTACTGAGTGTGAAAGAATAAGAAAAAGTGAAATATTATTAAGGAGCGAGAACAATAGAAGAGTAATCAAGAGGACAGTAGATAACGATTGACAGTAAAGCCATAAAAGACACAAGGGGCTACTGAGTGTGAAAGAATAAGAAAAAGTGAAATATTATTAAGGGACAGAGATAACCATTGACAGAAGAGTAATCAAAGTGAAATATTATTAAAGAGAGACAATAGAAGATAATCAAGAGGACAGTAGATAACGATTGACAGTAAAGCCATAAAGACACAAGGGGCTACTGAGTGTGAAAGAATAAGAAAAAAGTGAAATATTATTAAGGAGAGAAACAATAGAAGAATAATCAAGAGATTGACAGTAGATATCGATTGAAAGAATAAAAAAAAGCCAAATAAAGAAGAGTAATCAAGAGGACAGTAGATAACGATTGACTGACACAAGGGTACTGAAAAAGAATAAGAAAAAAGTGAAATATTATTAAGGAGAGAGAACAATAGAAGAGTAATCAAGAGGACAGTAGATAACGATTGACAGTAAAGCCATAAAGACAAAGGGCTACTGATAAAGAATAAGAAAAAGTTGAAGAAACATAGAAGAGTAATCAAGAGGACAGTAGATAACGATTGACAGTAAAAGACAATAAAAAGAATAATACAAAAGGAAAGATTATAAAGAAGGAAGAACAAAGAAGAAGAGGAATAGATAAATAAAGACACAAGGGCTAAAAGTGAAATATTATTAAAGAACGAACAATAGAGAAATCAATAGATAACGATTGAAAGTAATCAAGAGGAGAATAAAGAAATAACGATTAGAAGAGTAATCAAGAGGACAGTAGATATCGATTGACAAAAAGACACAAAGACACAAGGCTACTGAGTGTGAAAAGAATAAGAAAAAAAAGTGAAGAAAAAGAGAGAACAATATTATGAATTAAGAGACAGAATAGAAGAAAGTAATCAAGAAGAAAAAAATGAAATATTATTAAAGTAGAGATAACGATTGAAGACACAAGGGGCTACTGAGCTGAAAGAATAAGGTGAAATATTAACGAAGAAAACAATAGAAGAGTAATCAAGAGACAGTAGATATCGATAAAGACACAAGGGCTACTGAGTGTGAAAGAATAAGAAAAAAGTGAAATATTATTAAGGAGAGAACAATAGAAGAGTAATCAAGAGGACAGTAGATAACGATTGACAGTAAAGCCATAAAGACACAAGGGGCTACTGAGTGTGAAAGAATAAGAAAAAAAGTGAAATATTATTAAGGAGAGAGAATAGAAGAGTAATCAAGGACAGTAGATAACGATTGACAGTAAAGCCATAAAGACACAGGGGCAGATAAAGAATCGAAATTGACAGAACAATAGAAGAGTAATCAAGAGGACAGTAGATAACGATTGACAGTAAAGCCAAAAAGACAATAAGGGCTACTGAGTGTGAAAGAATAAGAAAAAGTGAAATATTATTAAGAAGCGAGAACAATAGAAGAGTAATCAAGAGGACAGTAGATAACGATTGACAGTAAAGCCATAAAGACACAAGGGGCTACTGAGTGTGAAAGAATAATAGTGAAATATTATTAAAGAATAGAAGAGTAATCAAGAGGACAGTAGATAACGATTGACAGTAAAGCCATAAAGACACAAGGGGCTACTGAGTGTGAAAGAATAAGAAAAAAGTGAAATATTATTAAAGAGAGAGAACAATAGAAGAGTAATCAAGAGGACAGTAGATAACGATTGACAGTAAAGCCAAAAAGACACAAGGGGCTACTGAGTGTGAAAGAATAAGAAAAAGTGAAATATTATTAAAGAGCGAGAACAATAGAAGAGTAATCAAGAGGAGAGTAGATAACGATTGACAGTAAAGCCATAAAGACACAAGGGGCTACTGAGTGTGAAAGAATAAGAAAAAGTGAAATATTAAAGAGAGAAACAATAGAAGAGTAATCAAGAGGACAGTAGATAACGATTGACAGTAAAGCCATAAAGACACAAGGGGCTACTGAGTGTGAAAGAATAAGAAAAGTGAAATATTATTAAAGAAGAGAAACAATAGAAGAGTAATCAAGAGGACAGTAGATAACGATTGACAGTAAAGCCATAAAAGACACAAGGGGCTACTGAGTGTGAAAGAATAAGAAAAAGTGAAAATATTATTAAGGAGGAAGAAACATAGAAGAGTAAATCAAGAGGACACAGTAAAGCCACAAAGACAAGGGCTACTGAGTGTCAAAATAATAATACAAAAGTGAAATTGAACGAGAACAATAGACAAGAGGAGAGTAGATAACGATTGACAGTAAAGCCATAAAGACACAAGGGGCTACTGAGTGTGAAAGAATAATAAAAAAGTGAAATATTATTAAAGAAGAAGAAAAAAAGAGGACAAGAGGAATCAAGAGGAAGTAGATAACGGCTACTGAAATATTAAAAGAAGAACGAACAATAGAAGAGTTGGACAGCAGATATCGATTGACAGTAAAGCCAAAAGACAAGAAAAAAGAATAATACAAAAGTGAAAATTAAAAGAAAGTAACAATAGAAGAGTAATCAAGAGGACAGAGATAACGATTGACAGTAAAGTGACAAAGGGGCTACTGAGTTGAAAGAATAATAAAAAAGTGAAATATTATTAAAGAATTGTAGAAGAGTAATCAAGAGGACAGTAGATAACGATTGACAGTAAAAAAGGAAATATAAAAAACAAGGGACTACTGACGGTCAAAAGAATAATAAAAAATACAAAAGTGAAATATTATTAAAGAACGTGAACAATAGAAGAGTAATCAAGAGGACAGCAGAAATTGACAGTTAAAGACACAAGGGCTACTGTTAAAGAATAATAAAAAAGTGAAATATTATTAAAGAACGAACAATAGAAGAGTAATCAAGAGGACAGTAGATATCGATTGACAGTAAAGCCATAAAGACACAAGGGGCTACTGAGTGTGAAAGAATATTACAAAAGTGAAATATTATTAAAGAACGAAACAATAGAAGAGTAATCAAGAGGACAGCAGATAACGATTGACAGTAAAGCCAGACACAAAGGGGCTACTGAGTGTGAAAGAATAATACAAAGACATATTAAAAAAAGGCTACTAATCAAGAGGACAGCAGATAACGATTGACAGTAAAGAAAAGAATACTGAGTAAAGAATAATACAAAAGTGAAATATTATTAAAGAACGTGAACAATAGAAGAGTAATCAAGAGGACAGCAGATAACGATTGACAGTAAAGCCATAAAGACAATAAGGCTACTTGAGTGTGAAAGAATAATACAAAAGGAAATATTATTAAAGAACGTAGAAGAGTCAAAGAATAATACGAAAAAGTGAAATATTATTAAAGAATAATGTGAAAATTAGAAAGAACGTAAGAGTAATCAAGAGGACAGCAGATATCGATTGACAGTAAAGCCATAAAGACACAAGGGGCTACTGAGTGTCAAAGAATAATACAAAAGTGAAATATTATTAAATAACGTGAACAATAGAAGAGTAATCAAGAGGACAGCAGATAACGATTGACAGTAAAGCCATAAAGACACAAGGGGCTACTGAGTGAAAGAATAATATTGAAATATTATTAAAGAACAAAAGAAGAGTAATCAAGAACAGTAGATATCGATTGACAGTAAAAAGCATAAAGACACAAGGGGCTACTGAAAAGAATAATACAAAAAAAGAAATATTATTAAAGAACGTGAACAATAGAAGAGTAATCAAGAGGACAGCAGATATCGATTGACAGTAAAGCCATAAAGACACAAGGGGCTACTGAGTGTGAAAGAATAATACAAAAGTGAAATATTATTAAGGAGGTAGAACAATAGAAGAGTAATCAAGAGGAGAGTAGATAACGATTGACAGTAAAGCCATAAAGACACAAGGCGCTACTGAGTGTGAAAGAATATTACAAAAGTGAAATATTATTAAAGAACGTGAACAATAGAAGAGTAATCAAGAGGACAGCAGATATCGATTGACAGTAAAGCCATAAAGACACAAGGGGCTACTGAGTGTGAAAGAATAATACAAAAGTGAAATATTATTAAAGAACGTGAACAATAGAAGAGTAATCAAGAGGACGATTGACAGTAGATAAAGACGATTGACAGTAAAGCCATAAAGAAATCAAGGGACAGGGATTGACAGTAAAAGCCATAAAAGACACAAGGGCTACTGAGTGTGAAAGAATAAGAAAAAATGAAATATTATTAAAGAGAGTGAACAATAGAAGAGTAATCAAGAGGAAGTAGATAACGATTGACAGTAAAGCCATAAAAGACACAAGGGGCTACTGAGTGAAAGAATAATAAAAAGTGAAATATTATTAAAGAACGAAACAATAGAAGAGTAATCAAGAGGACAGTAGATATCGATTGACAGTAAAGCGATAATACAAAAGTGAAATGACAGTAAAGAGTAATCAAGAGGACACAAGGACAGTAAAGCTAAAGACTGAGGGCTAAGTGTGAAAGAATAATACAAAAGTGAAATATTATTAAAGAACGTGAACAATAGAAGAGTAATCAAGAGGACAAACGATTGACAGTAAAAGCCATAAAGACACAAGGGGCTACTGATTAAAGAACGAAAAAAGTTATTAGAAAGAGAACAATAGAAGAGTAATCAAGAGGACAGAGATAGATTGACAGTAAAGCCATAAAGATTGACAGTAATACAAAAGTGAAATATTATTAAGAACGTGAACAATAGAAGACAATCAAGAGGACAGGATAACGATTGACAGTGACACAAGGGGCTACTGAGTGAAAGAATAAGAAAAAGTGAAATATTATTAAAGAGCAATAGAAGAAATCAAGAGGACAGTAGATAACGATTGACAGTAAAGCCAAAAAGACACAAGGGGCTACTGAGTGTGAAAGAATAATACAAAAAGGAAATATTATTAAAGAACGAGAACAATAGAAGAGTAATCAAGAGGACAGTAGATAACGATTGACAGTAAAGCCATAAAAAGACACAAGGGGCTACTGAGAGTGAAAGAATAAGAAAAAGTGAAATATTATTAAAGAACGTGAACAATAGAAAGTAATAAGAGGACAGCAGATAACGAACAGTAAAACCAGTGAAAATATATTAAAGAAACAATAGAAGAGTAATCAAAGAGGACAGCAGATTGACAGAAAAACCATAAAGACAAAGGGGAGAGTAGAAGAATAATAATACAAAAGAAATTGACAACAATAGAAGAGTAATCAAGAGGACAGTAGATATAAACAGAAACAAGGGGCTACTGAGTGTGAAAGAATAATACAAAAGTGAAATATTATTAAAGAACGAAACAATAGAAGAGTAATCAAGAGGACAGCAGATATCGATTGACAGAAAGCCATAAAGACACAAAGGGGCTAAGTGTGGACATAAGAGTACAAAAGTGAAATATTATTAAAGAACGATTGAAAGAATAGAAGAAATATTATTAATCAAGAAAGCAGTAGATAACGATTGACAGTAAAGCCATAAAGACACAAGGGGCTACTGAGTGTGAAAGAATAATACAAAAGTGAAATATTATTAAAGAACGTGAACAATAGAAGAGTAATCAAGAGGACAGCAGATATCGATTGACAGTAAAGCCATAAAGACACAAGGGGCTACTGAGTGTGAAAGAATAATACAAAAGTGAAATATTATTAAAGAACGTGAACAATAGAAGAGTAATCAAGAGGACAGTAGATAACGATTGACAGTAAAGCCATAAAGACACAAGGGGCTACTTGAAAGAATAATACAAAAAGTGAAATATTATTAAAGAACGTGAACAATAGAAGAGTAATCAAGGGACAGTAGATAACGATTGACAGTAAAGCCATAAAGACACAAGGGGCTACTGAGTGAATAATACAAAAGTGAAATATTATTAAAGAACGTGAACAATAGAAGAGTAATCAAGAGGACAGCAGATAACGATTGACAGTAAAGCCATAAAGACACAAGGGGCTACTGAGTGTGAAAGAATAATACAAAAGTGAAATATTATTAAAGAACGAACAATAGAAGAGTAATCAAGAGGACAGCAGATATCGATTGAAGTATAAGATACTGAGTGTGAAAGAATAATACAAAAGTGAAATATTATTAAAGAACGTGAACAATAGAAGAGTAATCAAGAGGACAGTAGATATCGATTGACAGTAAAGCCATAAAGACACAAGGGGCTACTGAGTGTGAAAGAATAATACAAAAGTGAAATATTATTAAAGAACGTGAACAATAGAAGAGTAATCAAGAGGACAGCAGATATCGATTGACAGTAAAGCCATAAAGACACAAGGGGCTACTGAGTGTGAAAAGAATAATACAAAAAGTGAAATATTATTAAAGAACGTGAACAATAGAAGAGTAATCAAGAGGACATAGATAACGATTGACAGTAAAGCCATAAAGACAAAAGGCTAATAAAAGAATAATACAAAAAGTGAAATATTATTAAAGAACGTGAACAATAGAAGAGTAATCAAGAGGACAGCAGATAACGATTGACAGTAAAGCCATAAAAGACACAAGGGGCTACTGAGTGTGAAAGAATAATACAAAAAGTGAAATATTATTAAAGAACGTGAACAATGAAGAGTAATCAAGAGGACAGAATAATTGACAAAAGCCAAAAGACACAAGGGCTACTGAGTGTGAAAGAATAATACAAAAGTGAAATATTATTAAAGAACAATAGAAGAGTAATCAAGAGGACAGTAGATAACGATTGACAGTAAAAAGCCATAAAAGACACAAGGGGCTACTGAGTGTGAAAGAATAATACAAAAGTGAAATATTATTAAAGAACGTGAACAATAGAAGAGTAATCAAGAGGACAGTAGATATCGATTGACAGTAAAGCCATAAAGACACAAGGGGCTACTGAGTGAAAAAATAATACAAAGTGAAATATTAAAGAACGTGAACAATAGAAAGTAATCAAGAGGACAGTAGATATCGATTGACAAGTAAAAAACAAAAAGACACAAGGGGCTACTGAGTGTGAAAGAATAATACAAAAGTGAAATATTATTAAAGAACGTGAACAATAGAAGAGTAATCAAGAGGACAGTAGATAACGATTGACAGTAAAGCCATAAAGACACAAGGGGCTACTGAGTGTGAAAGAATAATACAAAAGTGAAATATTAAAAGAACGTGAACAATGAGAAGAATAATCAAGAGGACAGTAATATCGATTGACAGTAAAAAACCATAAAAGACACAAGGGCTACTGAGAAAGAATAATACAAAAAATATTATTGAACAATAGAAGAAAGAGGACAGTAGATATCGATTGACAGTAAAGCCATAAAGACACAAGGGGCTAAGTGTGAAAGAATAATACAAAAGTGAAATATTATTAAAGAACGTGAACAATAGAAGAGTAATCAAGAGGACAGTAGATATCGATTGACAGTAAAGCCATAAAAGACACAAGGGGCTACTGAGTGTGAAAGAATAATACAAAAGTGAAATATTATTAAAGAACGAGAACAATAGAAGAGTAATCAAGAGGACAGCAGATATCGATTGACAGTAAAAAAGCCATAAAGACACAAGGGGCTAAGTGTGAAAATAATTACAAAAAGTGAAATATTAATAAAAAGAACGTGAAAAGTAATCAAAAGAGGAATAATAACGAAACAGTAAAAATAAAAGACAAAGACAATAATATTAAAGAATAATACAAAAGTGAAATATTATTAAAGAACGAACAATAGAAGAGTAATCAAGAGGACAGCAGATATCGATTGACAGTAAAGCCATAAAGACACAAGGGGCTACTGAGTGTGAAAGAATAATACAAAAGTGAAATATTATTAAAGAACGTGAACAATAGAAGAGTAATCAAGAGGACAGCAGATAATTGACAGTAAAGCCCTAAAGACACAAGGGGCTACTGAGTGTGAAAGAATAATACAAAAGTGAAATATTATTAAAGAACGTGAACAATAGAAGAGTAATCAAGAGGACAGCAGATATCGATTGACAGTAAAGCCATAAAGACACAAGGGGCTACTGAGTGAAAGAATATTACAAAAGTGAAATATTATTAAAGAACGAACAATAGAAGAGTAATCAAGAGGACAGGATATCGATTGACAGTAAAGCCATAAAGACACAAGGGGCTACTGAGTGTGAAAGAATAATACAAAAAGTGAAATATTATTAAAGAACGTGAACAATAGAAGAGTAATCAAGAGGACAGTAATATCGATTGACAGTAAAACCAAAAGACACAAGGGGCTACTGAGTGTGAAAGAATAATACAAAAGTGAAATATTATTAAAGAACGTGAACAATAGAAGAGTAATCAAGAGGACAGTAGATATCGATTGACAGTAAAGCCATAAAAGACAAAAGGCTACTTGAGGTGAAAAGAATAATACAAAAAAGTGAAATATTATTAAAGAACGTGAACAATAGAAGAGTAATCAAGAAAGAATAATTGACAAAAAGCCATAAAAGACACAAGGGGCTAAAAAGAATAATACAAAAAGTGAAATATTATTAAAGAACGTGAACAATAGAAGAGTAATCAAGAGGACAGCAGATATCGATTGACAGTAAAGCCATAAAAAGACACAAAGGGCTACTGAGTGTGAAAGAATAATACAAAAAGTGAAATATTATTAAAGAACGGTAAAAGAGTAATCAAGAGGACAGCAAATTGACACAAGACACAAGGGGCTACTGAGAATAATACAAAGTGAAATATTGTTAAAGAACGAACAATAATTGTAATCAAAGAGGACAGCAGAAACGATTGACAGTAAAGCCATAAAGAACTGTGAGTGAACAATAGAAAGAACGAACAATAGAATTGTAATCAAGAGGACAGCAGATATCGACAGAAAGCCAAAAAAATAAAAAGACACAAAAATGCTATTGAAAGAACGTGAAAATAGAATAATAATCAAAAAGTGAAACGATATTATAAAGAACTTGAACAATAAGAAGAGTAAAGAATAAAGAAAGGAAATATTAGAACGTGAACAATCGAAGAGTAATGACAGTAAATAACCATAAAGACACAAGGGCTACTGTGAAAGAATAATACAAAAGTGAAATATTATTAAAGAACGTAACAATAGAAGAGTAATCAAGAGGACAGCAGATAACGATTGACGGTAAAGGGACTTATGAAAGACACAAAAGAATAATTAAAAGTGAAATATTATTAAAGAAGAGAGAACGAACAATAAGAAGAGTAATCAAGAGGACAGTAGATAACGATTGACAGTAAAGTGAAATATAAAGACACAAGGGGCTACAGATATGAAAGAATAAGACAAAAGGCTACTGAGAAAAAATATTAAAGAACGAAAAAATTAAAGAACGAAAATAGAAGAGAATCAAGAGGACAGCAGATAACGATTGACAAAAGCCATAAGACACAAGGGGCAAAAACAATAAAAAGGCTAAGTGTGAAAGAATAATACAAAAGTGAAATATTATTAAAAAACGGAACAATAGAAGAGTAATCAAGAGGACAGAGTAGATATCGATTGACAGTAAAGCAAAGACACAAGGGCTACTGAGTGTGAAAGAATAATACAAAAGTGAAATATTATTAAGAACGTAACAATAGAAGAGTAATCAAGAGGAGAGTAGATAACGATTGACAGTAAAGCCATAAAGAACAAAAAGAGAATAATAAAAAATGAAATATTATTAAAGAACATGAACAATTGACAATCAAGAGGAAAGATATCGATTGACAGTAAAACCAAAGACCATAAAAAGACACAAGGGGCTACTGAGTGTGAAAGAATAATAAAAACAAAGTGAAATATTATTAAAAGAAATATTATTGAACAATAGAAGAAGTAATCAAGAGGACAGTAGATATCGATTGACAGTAAAGCCATAAAAGACACAAGGGGCTACTGAGTGTGAAAGAATAATTAAAAAGTGAAATATTATTAAAGAACAACAATAGAAGAGTAATCAAGAGGACAGCAGATAACGATTGACAGTAAAAAACTTGAATAAAGACACAAGGGGACTAAGTGTGAAAGAATAAGAAAAAAGTGAAATATTATTAAAGAACGTGAACAATAGAAGAGTAATCAAGAGGACAGCAGATATCGATTGACAGTAAAGCCATAAAGACACAAGGGGCTACTGAGTGTGAAAGAATAATACAAAAGTGAAATATTATTAAAGAACGTGAACAATAGAAGAGTAATCAAGAGGACAGCAGATATCGATTGACAGTAAAGCCATAAAGACACAAGGGGCTACTGAGTGTGAAAGAATAATAAAAATGTGAAATATTATTAAAGAACGAGAACAATAGAAGAGTAATCAAGAGGACAGCAGATATCGATTGACAGTAAAGCCATAAAGACACAAGGGGCTACTGAGTGTGAAAGAATAAGAAAAAAGTGAAATATTATTAAGGAGAGAGAACAATAGAAGAGTAATCAAGAGGACAGTAGATAACGATTGACAGTAAAGCCATAAAGACACAAGGGGCTACTGAGTGTGAAAGAATAAGAAAAAAGTGAAACAATGCAATTATTAATCCGAAGAGTTGGAATTAATTCATGAAAGCAGTTCAAATATCACTCCTTCATTGTCAGCCTATGAATTTTTCAGCCCACCCTCCTAGCTGGAATGAAACAATAATGTTATTAATAAGAAGAATTGAAATTAACGCATGCAAGATTTCACAGCTCTAGCATCACTTCTTCATAGTGTGCCTGTGAATTATTCAGCCTATCCACGTCTGGCGCTTTATATTCTTTATGGACAATTCTAATGTGTTTCCCAGATGAATGAAACTTATCTGGATTAAAAGATATATGATAGTGAAAAATGTGTTATTTTTATATTTTTACATATTTTAGTTACCCTATAGATTTTTTTTTATCTCATTGTGCAAAGATTATAAAAATTCTTCTTTTGATGAGGTTCGATTATCCACAGCTGGGTTTTGAAAGAAAGAAAGAAAGAAAGAAAGAAAGAAAGAATATTAGATCAATATGAGAAGAAGAAAAATCATAAAAGAAAAGAATATTAGATAAAAGAAGATTTTTGAAGAAGAAGAAGAAGAAGAAGAAGAAGAAGAAGATAAAGCCTAATGCTTAAATCCGTTAGGTATATCACGCGTTGTTTTCCCTTGTCTCTCTTTCTCTCTATTTGACTCGTGAGTATCAGATTCCTCCTTGTTTGCAGCCTCTCTAAGACCTCATCGTTTCTCACTCGCTCGGTTCATGATATCCTTAGCATCCTTCTGTAGAACCACATCTCTGTCGCCTCGATTCTCTTCTTCCCTCTTTGAGGAAATCGTTTTTACATTCGCTTGTAACTAACCTGAAATGCAGAATCTACGGAAAATATGATGAAACTTCCGATCATATTATCTTAGGATGCCCAGAACTAGGACATAACAAGGTAGTGACATATGTGCACTGAAAGATATGCAAGAAGTACAAAATCGAAACCACTGAGAGATGGTATGAGCACCAACCAGACACAGTTACTCAAAATAATAATGTAACTATCCTCTTGGACATACCAATTCAATCTGACAGGAAAATAACAGCCAATAGACCTGAAATTACCATGAAAGACAAGAAATTCAGGAAGTGTTTACCATCTAAGAGAAACACCTCCATGAAAATTATCCAGAATTTTTCCAAAAGCAAGGACCTGGAGATCGGGATTAACAGAATGTGGCGAATTGAGACTGAGTCTGTACCAATACTAATCGGAATCCTGAACAATTTTACTAACAGTGTTCCAGGTAACATCAACATACAAGTTGCCCAGAACGTCGCCCTACTAGGAACATCCCATAATACAAAAAAAGTGCAATCAGTTAAGTGACAGTTCTCCTATAGTACTTAAAGGGCCATAGTTTGAACTAGGCTCTACAGGATACATAGCTGGAAACCAACACAAATAATAATAATAATAATAATAAAAAAAGTATTAAAATACAATGACCTTGAAATCGAAATCTCAAAATGTGATACATAAGGACATCAACAACTCCAGTTGTAGTTGGGGAACATGTCCAGTACACTCATTGAAGGGGTTCTTGGTAGCCCATGTCTTAAAGAAATACAAAACATTGCACTCACAAGTACAGTATCTGTCTATATTTCTGAGATGAGGTATTATGTCCACTATTTACATCATTCAGACTATTCTCCTCATCTTTGTCGCCATATTTATTACAACGTTTCGTTCGTTTTACGCTCAGGCCTTCTTCAGTATCTGTCTATATTTCTGAGATGAGGTATTATGTACATCGGACTATTGTTCTCATCTTTGTCACCATATTTATTAAAACGTTTCGGCCTTCTTCGGGTAGTTGAAATGTCGAAATGAAGCCTTTATTTCGCTCACTGGGGTAGACTGTTCTAGTTCCACGTGCCATGTTTAATGTATGTCAGTTATTAGTTACCTCCTGTTAATTTCCCTCTCCAAGTTCTCCACTGCCTTAACCGGGTATTGAACTCACACTGTTTGGGCCCTATCACTGGATCTAACCAACGCCTTTATCCACTGTTATATGTGTCCTTGAGGACATCTGTTTATGAATTTCTGGGTATTATAAAACTAATGTCTCAGAAACCGTCTTTTTTACCAGTGCTTATATTGCAATTTTTGGTGTTATTATTGCTTTTCTCTGGCACTCCTTATTACTGGTAATAAGGAGTTCCAGAGAAAAACGATAACTGATATCCATTAAACATGGTACGTGGAAGTAGAACAGTCTACCCCAGTGAGCAATATAAAGGGTTCAGTTCGACATTCCAACCACCTGAAAAAGGCCGGAGCGTACAACGGCCGAAACGTTGTAATAAATATGGTGACAAAGATGAGGACAATAGTCCGAATAATGTAAATTGTGTTCACAAGTACAGATCATACCTTACGAAGCGCTTTCTCTATGGAAACTCTGTATGAGCTTTCTTTTTTTCTCAAAAAATGCTCATTAGAAAATGTCATGATGGCATTACTGACCTTAGGTCTTTGGTTGGGAGCCGGAAAAGAGTATACATCAGAAATAAAAAAAAAAATAATAGCACGGATAGATTACCATAAAGCCTTTGATAGTGTGCCACACTCTTGGATGCTTAAGGTTTTGGAAATGTACAAAGTCTCCTCGGTGATGGTAAATTTTCTTAAACTGAGCATGGGAACGTGGAAAGCAACATTATACCTAAATCGCATCAAAGGCACTGCCACTTCCAACCGCCTGAATATCCGACGAAGAATCTTTCAAGAAGACATCCTGTCACTCCCTGTCACCCATTCTTTAATAATAGCTATGAGTCCAAAGTAAACAAGAAAGTATTTAATGGCCTACTCTACATAGATGATCTCAAACCCTTTGCCAAAGACACAATGAGTTGAAGGGTCTCCTCAATACTATAAAATGTTTCAGGGAAGACATAGCTATGGATTTAGTGTTAGTTAAATGCGCAAAAGTAACATTTAAGAAAGGGGGAATTACAGAAACACACTCAATAGAACTAGATTTTGTAATAAAGATTAGGAGACGTGGAACAAGAAGAAGCCTATAGTTACCTAGGAATAAGCGAAGGAGATGGAATATAGCATACAAAAATGAAGGAGAAATTAAGAAAAAATATGACAGGCGTCTTCATCTAGCGTTAAAAACCGAGCTGAATTCACAAAAGAGAATTTCAGCCATAAACACTTTGGCTGTCCCTGTGGTGCAATATAATTTCAACATCCTGACATTAAGGGAATGGACGCCAAAACGAAAAAAGCTTTTCACCTGCCATAGTATGCATCATCCTAAGGCTGATGTTGATCAGCTATATGAAGCCAGATCCGAAGTAAGAAGAGGATTAGTTCAATTAGAACTGTCTTACAAATCTATAGAAATCGGTCTTCAAAGCTACCAGGAAACTATAGAAGACTGGATGAGGATTTATGTCAAAGAACATGAAAGAAGTAAGAAAGTGTATTCAGTAATAAAGAAAGCCAACAGATTCAAAATGTAATTTCAAGTGGGTGAAGAAGTGCAAATAAAACATAACACACCTTCTGCAGCGGCATAGAACTTAAAAAATGGAAGCAAATGCAATATAACAAATATAGATACAAAGGAACCAAGAAAGTATTTAATCACCTAATCTATTTGAATGATCGCAAACCCTTTGCCAAATACAACAATGAGTTGAAGGGTCTCCTCCATACTGTAAAATGTTTCAGTGGCGACATAGGTATGGATTTCGGATTAGATAAATGTGCAAAAGTAACAGTCAAGAAAGGGAGAATTACTAAAACACACTCAATAGATCTAGATTTTGTTACAAAGATTAGGGACCGGGAACAAGAATAAGCCTATGAATTGGCGAAGGAGATGGACTACAGAATAGCAAAGTGGTGGAGAAAGTAAAAGAATACTACAGGCGAGTCTGGTGTTGGATACCGAGTTAAATTCACAAAACAGAATATCAGTTGTAAACACTTAGTCTGTTCCTGTAGTACAATACAGTTTCAGCATCTTTAATCGAACCATAGCTAACATTGAGCGTATGAATGTCAAAACGAGAAAGCTTCTCACTTGCCATTGTATGCATCGTAACAAGACTAATGTTGATCGTTTGTATGTGTCTAAACCCAAAAGAGGAGGTGGATTAGTTCAACAGGAATGGTCTTACAAAAACGCAACAATCGGTCTTCAAATATACCGGGAATGTATAGAAGACTGGATGATGATCTGTGTCAAAGAACATGAAAGAAATAAGAAACTTTATTCAGCAATGAAGGAAGCCAACAAATTGAAAACGGAATTTCAAGTGGATGAAGAAGCCACTTTTAACATAATATTAACTGAAATCATGCTTCGTAGAATCTTTTATGTCCGTTCAAATATGTCCTATGCGCAAAAATTGGTATCGATTCCTTGGGGACTTTACACTAGTGTCTCAAAATTCAACACTAGCTTTGGAGAAACTGGATGTAAATGTTATATGTGATCAAAAATCATTCTTTTGCGCAAAAGTGTCACAAAATTGTAGCAGTTTTAACAATTCGGCATTATGTTATATTAGGAAAATAGAGATTATGGAAATAGTTTTGCAGGGTGAGGAGATTTTGGAAATAGCATTGTTGGAGGCAGAGATTATAGAAATGATTTTGTTGGAGGAAGAGATTATGGAAATGATTTTGTTGAAAGAAGACATTATGGAAATGGTTTTGTTGGAGGAAGAAATTATGGAAATAGTTTTGCAGGGTGAGGAGATTTTGGAAATAGCATTGTTGGAGGCAGAGATTATAGAAATGATTTTGTTGGAGGAAGAGATTATGGAAATGATTTTGTTGAAAGAAGACATTATGGAAATGGTTTTGTTGGAGGAAGAAATTATGGAAAATAGTTTGGAGGAAGAGGAGATTTTGGAAATGGAAGAGATAGATTTTTGTTGGAGGAAGAGATTATGGAGATTTTGTTGAAAGAAATGGTTTTGTTGGAGGAAGGGAAGAGATTATAGAAAAATGTTTTGTTGGAGGAAATGGAAGAGATTATGGAAATGGTTTTGTTGGAGGAACAAGTTATAAAAACGGTTTTGATGGAGGAAGAAATTTTGGAAATAGCTTTATTAGAGAAAGATTATAGAAATGATTTTGTTGGAGGGCGAGTTTATGGAAATGATTTTGATGGAGGAAGAAATTTTGCAATTTGTTTTGAAGGATGAAAATGGTTTTGTTGGAGGAAAAGATTATGGGAATTGTTTTGTTGATGGAGGAGATTATGGAGATTGATTTTTTGGAAGATGAGATTATGGAAATATTTTTGTTGGATGAGGAGATTATGGAAATGGTTTTGTTGGAGGAGATTATGTAAATGCCTTTTTTGGAGGAGTAAATTATAGAAACGTTTTGTTGGCAGAGGAAATTATGGAAATGGTTTTATTGGAGGAATTAATTATGGAAATGGTTTTGTGGGCAGAGGATATTATGTAGATGTTTTTGCAGTCAATATCTGTGTCCTAGGTTAAGTTACTGAATAGAATAATCACACGAAGGTTGGTAATAAACGATGATACTTAGGACAAGAACAACACATATAAGATTCGCCAGCGGCGCGTAGAAAAAGTAGTCAACTGCTAGAAGTGAAACAAGTGGATTCCATGATGAATCACCAACTGCAGTTTATCTACCAACCGCCCCAAGCGGTCAGATGTGGCACAAAGCCGAATTTAATGTGGGTTATCCGAGCCCGTAGGCTCGGACAAAAATTCTCCGTAGACCTGGTATAAAACGGGGTCGGGTAGTTGTTTCCCGAGACGAGACTCTGCCCTTCGACATAGCCTTGTCTGGAGATCCACTCTGTCCGGAGGCAGAGAGTTTGACCAGCACAGCTGGAGACGAATCTCCAACTGCAAACCAACATACAGTATTTTAGCTACCTCCATGAGATCGCTAAACAAAGAGCATAGCATGATGAAAAAGACGCCAAACTTGACGGAAACAAAATTTTATCATCTAAATGCTTATGTTATTATTAAGAGGAAAGATCAAAGTTTATTTTAATTATTTTTAAAAATGTTTCCTTCTTTTTCGAACATTCTAAATTTTGATTAAAAAAACCTTGTTTCTCTTTGTATCACCGGAACTAGTAAAATAGCATATACAATTTTTAGCACGTTTTTTTTTTTGTATGACACACATTAATTTTGAAAATCTTTCAAAAATAAAAGTAATTGTCGGAATTAATGAAATTTTCAGAAACTATTCACAGATGATCGAAATTATTATAAATATGTTTGTTTTTATTAAAGTCATGGCAGAAATATTTTTTTTATATTTATTACCCCCCACCATAACTAATTTTATGAAAACGCTAGAAATTCGATCGCATCAGGTTTAGTGATTACAATAGTTAAAAGCACAAGGCTTTGAAGAATGCAAATCATGTTTTTTTTGTTTTTAATTGGAGCCCCCCTACCTGAAAATCAGCTCTGAATTGTAACATACAAAACTCAATAAAACAAAGATATTATTTAATTTCAAATGCTTTTATTTGCTTTTAGTTGTTTTTATGAATATGGACAATATTTTCTGAAAGCAAAAAAAAATTTCGATGAAAAATGAATTTTTAATACAATTATTTGTTATTTTTTTAAATTATAATAGATTTTTACATTTAAGTTGTTAAAATATTATAAAATTAGTTAAAAGCCGCATCGGGTTTCCTTAAGTGTCCTTATGAGATAGATCTTTTTTAGCGCGTTGTAAATTGTATCATTTTGACTAATCAGAAGATTTGGAGTAATTATAAAATGTAATTTTGTGTTTATAATCGGGTTGTAATTATAAAGTACGGAAGACCAACCAGAATACAATTAAGTTGCTTTATTTGAGTTAAGCATTGTTCTCCGCTGTTAAGGCCTTTACTTTTGCGAAACACACGTGGAGAAGTTAATTTGATTTTTCAATTTCAACTGAGAAGGGTACCTACAAGTATCAGTATCATCTTATGAAATTTATATGATCTTATTTTTATATTAATATCAGTTATAACATTTTTCCATAAATGAAATATCAAAATTAATAATAAAATGAATGCAAATACAAATAACGCCGTAAAATGTAATAAATGTACATAAAATTATAGTATTTTATGTACACTTATGATAAAATTTCATAAGAAAGGTACCTATAAATTAATTAGATACCTTTCTTATGAAATATGAAATTTAATCTCACTCTTAACTGTCTTATTTTAATTTCTTTATAATATATTTTCCATAAAGCATCGTAAACGTAAAGCTAAGTACAAAAAAAAATTAAAGCGCTGAAAGTTTTCCTTAAAAATAACGAGGTAAATAATTTATTTACTTAAATGTAAATAATTTCACTTTTCTCCTTCTGTAGAACAAATTATCCTCACAGAATCCGTCAATATGTCATTCATCACCAATCAAGTGACGCGAAAGTTTATGACCCGCTTTGTTTTATTTTCAAATTACATCTTTTCGGCGCAGAAGCTAAGTTAAGCTTGGTTCAAAATATTTTAAATAAACATTATAATTTCTGATTTTTTAAAAATAAGTTTTGAAAAATGATAATTGATATTTAAAAGAATTTCAAAGCGAGATTTTCATTTTTTTATAAAATGGTTGAAACAAGATTTTTACCGAAAATTTCGGACGTGCTAGGAACGATTACAAAATGTAAAAAAATACCTCCAAATCTTTCCTCTTAATAATAACGTAAACATTTAGAAGATAAAATTTTGTTTTCGTCAAGTTTGGCGACTTTTTCATCATACTATGCTCTTTTTTTTAGCGATCTCGTGGATGTTCCTAAGTATTTACTACTGTATTTATGTGAATGGGTACATACCCATTATCGTCCGTAGGTATGCTACGACAAAATAACATTCACAGACATTCGCCGTTCAACTCAAGTATACATAATGAAAAATGGCGTCAGTAATTCTGAACACTATTTCCAGCACCCCCGAAAAATTTTGAAGAGCTTGTAAGAGATATATAAATTTCCTGTATTAACAAAGACATTGCGGAGGTCCTGTATGAGTTATTTTTCATTGTTGCAACGAAGATAAATCACAAGTTTTATGACACAATTATGATCAGAAGTTAGTCAAACCCTCCTTCAGCTGAACGGAAGCTTTCTCTTGGTTTATCATGTATAAAACATATTCATAGTCACTTTCTATGTAGATAAGAGGGAAAAAAAAGACAGAGGTTTATTTAAGTGAGGTATTCAGGGAAGTAAAAAAGAAAAGAAAAGGAGAAACGGAATATCATTTTATTTGCTAAGGATAACCAAAGTGTGGCGTAAGTATATCTGAATAGATAACGGATTTCACTTGAGACAATTTGTATTAACCCAACCGCTGACGAGGTCAGGTTGTGACGCAAGGTCTTTTTAGTGTGGGGCACTTTATAGCCAAACTACTGACCATTTTGCTGCAGACAAAAAAAAAAGTAGGTTAGAAAAATTCCAATTGAGGCGGGCCTGTTAATCTTGAAAATCTGTATTCGAAATCCAGGCGTCGATCTGGGTCCAAGAACTGATCTAGGAAATTATTATCTCTCTAATTTTTCACGCTATTGTTCACTTAATAAAAGACCCAAGAGCCTCTCAAGGTAGAGATTTATTAAATGGTATTGTTTTATGAGGGTAATAATTGTGGATTATGAGGATATGTAGGATAGACAATGATTGACCCGAAATTTGAAAAGGTTAAGATTGTAATGGCCGGGGAAGCATCCCCTAGGGATTTTGTTTCACAAAGCAGCGGAATACAAAGGACGGTTCGAGCCTATTTATTTGGCATGGCACATCATAGATGTAAAGGTCTGAACTGGTGGAAATCAGACTTGATATAGAATAAATACGAGGGGATATTAACCGAGAACTGTTGGAACTGCTCGTTAACCATAACATAATTAGATGTGTTTATTAGTGACGTGTTTATTAGTGATGTGTTTATTATTGATGTGTTCATTAGTGACGTGTTTATTAGTGATATGTTTATTATTGATGTGTTTATTATTGATATGTTCATTAGTGACGTGTTTATTAGTGATATGTTTATTATTGATGTGTTCATTAGTGATGTATTTATTAGTGATATGTTTATTATTGATGTGTTCATTAGTGACGTGTTTATTAGTGATATGTTTATTATTGATGTGTTCATTAGTGACGTGTTTATTAGTGATATGTTTATTATTGATGTGTTCATTAGTGACGTGTTTATTAGTGATATGTTTATTATTGATGTGTTCATTAGTGATGTGTTTATTAGTGATATGTTTCTAAGTGATATGTTTATTATTGTTGTGCTTATTATGGATATGTTTATTAGTGATGTATTTATTAGTATTGTATTTATTATTGATATGTTTCTTATTGATATGCCTGTCTAATCAATACAGGATATTGTGTGCGCACCTGTTGTTTTTCGTTACTGTGTACCTATTTTGTGGGAAGTGATTTAGCAGAGTAAAGAATGTTTTGTTGGAGGAGAAGAGTATGAAAATGGTTTTGTTGGAGGAGAAGAGTATAGAAATGCTTCCTTGGAGGAGAAGATTATGGAAATGCTTTTGTTAGAGAAGAGTATATAAATGATTTTTTTTGGAGGAAGAGATTATGGAAATGGTTTTGTTGGGGGATAAGCGTATAAAAATAGTTTTGTTGGAGGAGGAAGGGGAGATTTTGGAAATAGCATTGTTGGAGGAAGAGATTATGTAAATGGTCTTGTTGGAGGATCAGATCATGGAAATGGTTGTTGGAGAAGAGTATAGAAATGGTTTTCTTGGAGGAGAATAGTAAAAAAAATTTGAGGGAAAAGATTATGGAAATGGTTTCGTTGGAAGAGAAGAGAATAGAAATGGTTTTGTTGGCGGAGGAAGAGATTATGGAAATAGTTTTCTTGTTTTGTTGAGATTATGAAAATGGTCCAGTTGAAGTTGGAAATTGTGATTGAATTCTGTTGGAGGAGATTAATGATCAGGATAACATACTCTTGGGCATTTGTTTGTTTGTTTTTTTATGGCAAGACAATAATGCCACAAAGACGCCTGGATTTACTGGGAGTGAAAGAAAACGAGAAAACTTTAGGGAGGAGAAAAGACAATAAAAGAACAGGTTTTATCAAGACAGGATATAGCGATTGATGTTGTGTTTAAATTTTTGAATATCATAGTTGACATTAAATCAAAAAGCAGGAAAATAATTCCACAACCGAGCACTGAAAGAAAAGAAACTATTAGAATATGACTTACGGTCACATCTATCTCTTACAACGGTAAGATGATGAGACCTAGTTGCCAATCCAGTACTGCGCTTAAATTCATGCAATTGCGTTAACAAAGAGGAAATCTTAGAACAATTGCCGTTAAAATATTTATAGAGAAGACATAGGGAGACTACGTTAAGGCAGTGGGAAAATGATTGATGCCGAGATGCCAGGTCAGGATCGATTACATCACAAACCCTTCTTTGGATTTATTTAAGAGATTCGAGATCTAAAGCAGGAGTACCAGAGAAGATGTGGCATCATTTATCCAATGCGCGGACGAATGGTAAATTCATAAACGTGCAAGATATCTATTCATCTGGCGAGAACAACTGGTCTAGCAATAGTCCATATTTTCTGGCAGTATATCTAGTTGACTCGATATAATCTTTCCACTTCATATCAGCAGAAAACGAAAAAACAAAAAGAGGCAAAGTGTTGCTCTCCTGGAGGCTAGCATCGGCCATACTGATAGAAAGCAGCAGTTTCATTTGGCAGGCAGCAAAATTTACAAGCCGTTTCTTGCCCCAGTTAACAACAGATTGAGGGATATTTTCGAGATTAGCTACCAGTTTCAAATCTATCAGACTTACTATTAAAGCAGGCATAAATAGTTTTGTTATCGGCATAGAGTCGGGAACTAATTGCATCTGGAAAGTCTTTAACGAATATAAGAAAAAAAGTATGTCCAAGAATAAAGCTCTAGGGGACACCCGCATTAATATGAAAGGATGTAGAAGAGTTGCCACTTAATACGATTTTCAATAGACAATTTGTTAAGAAAGATTGGATCAAATCAAAAATTCGGCCAGAAACGCCATGGTTTTACATCTTTTGAAGAATAACAGCATGCCAAACGATGTCGAACGCCTTCGCGATATCTAAAGCCATAGCCAGAGTTTCGCCGTTCTTATATAAATTTTGACAGACTATTTCAGTAATAACATCGGCAATTGGCCTAGAGAAGCGAAAGCCACATTACTTTCTGAAAGATGGTCGCGCGAAGTAAGATGTTCATCCAACTCGGAGTTAATTAGAGAGTTTGGTACATTGCCAAGGAGAGGTAGAAAAAAGACTCTCATGGCATGCATCTCAAATAAGTCAAGTTCCAAGCCAGAGAAGGGCGGAGGCGAACCACTCTGCGCCTCATAACCAGCTGCTTTGGGTAGATGGTACTCGTCATACCGGAAAGGTAGTCCATCTTGTGGAAGTATAATCCTGATTTTAAATATCCGCTGCTTTTCGGCTATATCCAAACGCGAGAAAAGCTATGCAAGTAAATACAGTCAGAAAATTGCGCCCTGTCAATCAACACTGAAAACCTTTCGGTAACTTAGCCAAATCGGCTCCAAATGTAATGCTAGTCCCTGGAGAGGTCACTCCAGCCTCGTCATCAAAAAACTGAATTTTTCACTAAATGCTCCCATTATCTCGTTTAGTTTTTTTTTTTTTTTTTTTAACGGCATATCAACAATTTTTGGGTCATTTAATGCCGAAATTTAATTTTTTGGTGAGTTTTCAAAATTTTCTTTTTAAAAAATGTATTGCTGGTAATTTTCTCTTTTTCTTCTTCCAATAATGTATTATTGGTAATTTTTTTTTAATATAAAAATCTATTGTTGGTATACTTACTACAAAAATGTATTTTTATGCTTTCATAATACTTTGACCCAGGTTGGGGTTTCACTATTTGCCCATAGCTGGGACCCTAACAGGTGCTACCACCCACGTCAGGGTGGAATTGGAACAACAGCAATTAAGCCTCTAAATTTCCAATCTCCCGATCAGACGTCTTGCTGCTGGAAGTAGTTTATCGTCATACCCAGGAATAAGAGACAAACGGATGCCTACGATTAAATATAAAAGTATAAATAGAGAAGTATTAGAAATTGTCGTAACTCCATGACAGTAAATAAATTTCCATTAAAGAA
>CAHIKZ030000210.1:465000-477500 GCA_903632075.3 Acanthosepion pharaonis | reverse complement strand
CCTGCTATCATTTACCCATAGCTGGAGGGAGACAAGAGGATAAAAGATTTTTGGGTGGAACTGTAACGTAAGTGAATGTAATGGATTCGATCTAAATGAATTTGTCTATTTCATAATATATATATATATATATATATATATATATATATATATATATATATATATATTAAATAGACAAATAATTAATCATGTTTATACATTCTTTTATGATACAAATATTTATAATGTCCCATTTTCCAAGGCCATGTAAAAAATGTTTTAATACTATTTATTATAAAAATTATAGCAAACTATTTAAATATTGCTGTAATTATAAAAATAATGTAAAAACAAAATGAAAATATCATAAATATATATATATATATATATATATTATATATGGCTGCATTTCAAATTTTTTATAAAGTTTGATTACAAATGCTTCAGCTTTTCTACTCAAGATAGTCGCCACCTTTGGACACGACACGCGTAAAGTTTTTCTATACATGTACCAAACATGCAATAAATGTGATGCTTTTACTGGGCCTCCAGTACCTCAGTGATTCTCTGCTTAATTTCCTCTAGGCTTGTAGGAGGAGTGGTGATAAGACCTATCCTTTCACATATTTGAATTTGCATTCATTACAAGGTGTCAATTCAGGTTTATGTGGTGGCCATTTCAAAAGAATATTGTCATTATCACTGTCATGCCTGTTCCATCTTCGACTTGTTTTTGATTTTTTTAATTTGGAGGTATTTATTAGAATTGTCTATGACGTGATTAGATGACAAAATGATGTCTCTTATTTTTTACAATCCGCTTTATATATATATATATATATATATATATATATATATATATTCTATATAAAGAAAGAACAGTAAGATATATAATCAATTTCTTAAAGATAATTTATTCACAAAATATATTTAATTAAATTTGTTATGTTTTAATCATTATAAACTTTAGCCTTTTCAGGGGGCTGTCTTATTATAGTGCTTTGCATGTTTAAAAAATTTTTGAAACATCTTGATTGTTGAAAAAACAATTTAAAAACAATTAATTATAATATTCTTCTATATATATATATTATATTTTTTTACATTTAGAAAAAAGGAAGAACGGGGAGACCAATAATCCGGATTTGTTCAGTATTTTGAAAGATTTAAAAAAACTGATGGAGTCCAAGGATGAAAGTAGACTTAAATTGGTCAAGGTATCTGGAGCCGTTGATTGACATTATATTTGAATAGTTGGAAAAAAACCTATCAGGGAAACAATTAAATTAAATTGAATTACAGATGGGAGGTGTGTTTACTTTTAATTTATTGGATTAGAAGGGCCATATGGAGGCTTTTGACAGTGTTTTGAAACATGATGCCTTATATAGCATGTTTAAATTCAGCAGTCTTATAAAATGGTAATTATATATATATTGTAAAAGTATTTGTAGAAAAAAGACAGATATATAACATACATATATATATATATATATATATGAGATATATATAGACCAACCATATATAAGAATCGTTTCTGGATCTTTAGGGACACATGCATAAAAAAGCAGGGGACACCAGACCATATGACCTTGATAATTCCTAAAAGAATGAATGGGAAGATTTGAAGGAAAACAGGTGAAAGAAGAAAAAATGAAAGACAAAGTTAACCAACAGTACTGTGTCAATCGTCTGAAGCAAATCCAAAAGAGAATGCTGTCTCAGGTCAATATATATGTGAGACCAAGCAGTTGTAAATAGGTATATACATATATATTGAGCATGTCAGACATTCTAATGGGCAGCAGGGATGGTTCCTATAGTGAAGTAATACAGAGCAGTTTTGTTTTTGGAGGCATTAAAGTTAACCAGCCAATTCCTGCCCTGTTTCTACAACTGATTGGATGTCCTTTTTCGAGACGAACGCCAGCTTAGTTTTGTCCATGACACTAGATTTGTTTTGAGGCAGGAGAAATAGTAGTGTCGTCAACATGATGCCTAGGAATCTGATGACGTTGGGGAAGATCGTTAATGAATATAAGGGAACAGAGTAGGGCCTAGGATGGAGCCTTGGGAAACACCTGCGTCCGTGGGATAGGAGCTGGAGGAGAACATGAGAACGACCTTCAATACATTTGACAGGAATGATCATATTAAGTCAAATAATCGACATTCCATAACCCTTAATCTTACGAAGAAGGCTGGCATGCAAACCCTATCAAACGCTTTAGAGATATCTAGAGCCACGGCACGAGCTTCTTCGTTATTATGAAGTGCTTGGTAAACAATTTCAGTTATGGCCATAAGCACATCAGCTGTACAACGGGCAAAGCGGAAACCATATTGCTTGTCGGAGATAGGGATGTAAGGTGCTTAACCACGTTGATTAAAGCTTCGAAGAATTTGCCGAAGAGGGGTAGGAGACTGATAGGACGGTAATTAGAAGAGTCAGAAGGGTCACCAGAATTCTTAAAGACAGGAACAATGGATGAGGACTTCCAACAGTTTGGAAAACAAGATTCATTAAGGAAATTGTTATATAATTTGGAGAGGGCAGGGGCCAGATCAGGCACACATTTCTTCAGGACAATGGTTGATATACCGTCTCCACCATTAGCCTAATGGGGAGTCTACGAAATAATGCCAGTACCGATAGCGATATATACTTTGGGTTTATTGACTGGCTTTAATATCGTGTATTCTATGCATAAAGGACAGACCAAGAAAGGTTTGCCATATATATATATATATATATATATATATATATATATATATATATATATATATAAGAACCTACAAACAAAAAATTCTACCTCCTAAATTTTTTATAGAGAATGCCCACTTAGATATAAATTAGCAGTTATAAAACATTTCCTAAGAAATTCATTCTGTCGTTCACTTTTCCTTAAAGAACTCAATAATGTACAACAGACACTAGTTAAAAATGGTTTTCCTAACTACTTCAGTCGTACCAAATGGCAGTGAATTCTGGACAATGTCTTCACAAATGAAGAAGTGACATGAAGCAACAGAAATGTAGTTCTACAGAAGGATACTGAGCCGAACAAGTGAGCAACGATGAAGGCAATGGCAACACAAAGGACACATACTTAACATCAGGAGTCAGTTGAGGTTATTGGGATACATAAAGAAGAAGAAGAACAACAACAACAACAACAACCTTGGTTAAATGTTTAACAGAACAGTGATTAGGTGAGATTGCGAAAATACGCAATTTATCAAGAGCTACAAAGTTCATCAAATTTTGGAGAGCCATCATCGCCCAAGTCATGTTAGGACACCGCACATAGAAGAAGAAGTAGAAGAAGAAGAAGAAGAAGAAGAAAATAGAAAAAGGAGGAGGAGGAAATGGTGATGAGGACATAGGAAGAAGATGGTGTGGTATCAGTGAAGAAGAAGAAGAAGAAGAAAGAAGACGATGAAGAAAGAAGAAGAAGAAGAAGAAGAAGAAGAAGAAGAAGAAGAAAAGAAGAAGGATACAGAAAAAGAAAGAAGAAAAAGAAGAAAAGAAGAATGGATACAGAAAAGAAGAAGAAAAAGAAGAAAAGAAGAATGGATACATAGGGAAAAGAAGAAGTGAAGAAGAAGAAATAAGAAAGGAAGAAGAAGAAGAAGAAAATAGAAAGATGATGAGGACATGGTGATGGGACATAGGGAAGAAGGTGGTAGCAGTGAAGAAGAAGAAGAAGAAGAAGAAGAAGAGAAGAAGAAGGAAATAGAAAGAGGAGGAGGACAATGAAAGGACATAGGGAAAAGATGAGGAAAGGAAGATGAAGAAGAAGAAAATAGAAAGATGAGGACATGGTGATGGGAAGGGAAGATGGTGGTAGCAGTGAAGAAGAAGAAGAAGAAGAAGAAGAAGAAGAAGAAGGAAAAAATAGAAAGGAGGAGGACATAGGAAGAAAAGAGTTGGTAGGTGAAGAAGAAGAAGAAGAAGAAGTGGGGACAGAAGAAGAAAGAAGAAGAAGAAAATGAAGATGGGGAGGACATGGTGAAGTGGGGAAGAAGATGGTAGCAGTGAAGAAGAAGAAGAAGAAGAAGAAAAAATAGAAAGAGGAGGAGGACATGGTGAGAGGGACATAGGGAAGAAGATGGTGATTGAAGAAAGAAAGAAGAAGAAGAAGAAGATAGAAAGGTGGACATGGTAATGAGGACATAGGAAGAGAAGAAGTTGGTGAAGAAGAGAAGAAGAAAGAAGAAGAAGAGGACGAAGAAGAAGAAGAAGAAAAGAAAATAGAAAGAAAGAGGAGGAGGACATGGTAATGAGGAAATATAGAAGAAGAAGAAGAAGAAAAGGAAATAGAAAGGAGGGGAGGACATTGTGATGAGGAGGAAGAAGAAGAAGAAGAAGAAAGGAAAGAAGAAGAAGAAGAAGAAGAAAATAGAAAGAGGGAGGAGGACATGGTGATGAGGACATAGGGAAGAAGATGGTGGTAGCAATTGGGAGAAAGGAAAAGAAGAGAAGAAGAAGAAGAAAAGAAAATAGAAGGACATGGTAATGAGGACAAGGAAGAAGAGGTTAGGAGCAGTGAAGATATAGAAGAAGAAGAAGAAGAAGAAGAAAATAGAAAGAGGAAGAGGACATGGTGATGAGGGACATAAAGTGAAGGGGAAGAAGAAAATAAGAAGAAGAAGAAGAAGATAGAAAGAGGAGGAGGACATGGTGATGAGGACATAGGGAAGAAGAAGGTGGTAGCAGTGAGAAAGGAAGAAGAAGAAGAAGAAGAAATAAATTAGGGACATGGTGAGGAAAGAGGACATAGGAAGAAGATGGAAGAAGAAGGAGAAGAAGAGGAGGACAAGAAGAAGAAATAAAATTAGTGAGGACATGGGAAAGAGGAGGAAAAGATGGAAGGGGGAGAAAGGAAGGAAGAAGAAGAAGAAGAAGAAGAAGTGGAAGAAAAAATAGAAAGATGAGGAGGACATTGTGATGAGGACATAGGGAAGAAGAAGAAGGTGAAGAAGAAGAAATAAAAGAAGAAGGAAATAGAAAGAGGAGGAAGAAGAGGAATGTGGACTTAGGGAGAAGATGGGAAAGAAGTGGTGAAGAAGAAAGAAAAATTAGAAGAAGAAGAAAACAGAAAGAGGAGGAGGACATGAAGAGGAAGTGGCTTAGAAGAGAAAGGGAAGAAGAAGAAGAAGAAGAAGAAGAAGAAGAAATAGAAGAAGAAGAAGAAGAAGAAGAGGGACATAGGAAAGAAGAAGAAGAAGAAGAAGAAGAAGAAGAAAAAAGAAAAAAAGAGAAAGAAATGAGGAGGACATGGAATGAGGACATAGGGAAGAAGAGGAAGTGGCTTTAGTGAAGAAGAAGAAGAAGAAGAAGAAGAGAAGAAGAAGAAGAAGAAGAAGAAAATAAATAAAAGAAGAGAGGACATAGTGATGAGGACATAGGGGGACATGGTAACATGAAGAAGGAAGAAGAAGAAGATAAGAAGAAAAGAAGGGGAAGAAGGACCTGAAGAAGAAGAAGAAGAAGAAGAAGAAGAAGAAGAAGAAGAAGAAGAAAATAGAAAGAGGAGGAGGACATGGTAATGAGGACATAGGAAGAAGATGGTGGAAGTGGTGAAGAAGAAGAAGAAGAAGAAGAAGAAAAGAAGAAGAGGGGAATGGAAAGAGGACATAGGGAAGAAGATGGTGGAAGTGGAAGAAGAAGAAGAAGAAGAAGAAGAAGAAGAAGAAAATAGAAAGAGGAGGAGGACATGGGAATGAGGACATAGGGAAGAAGATGGTGGTAGAGTCAAGAAAGGAAACAAGAAGAAGAAGAAGAAGAAGAAAATAGAAAAGAGGAGGGACATGGAAGATGAGGAAGGCATAGGGAAGAAGATGGTGGTAAGAAGAAGAAGAAGAAGAAGAAGAAGAAGAAGAAGAAGAAAATAGAAAGAGGAGGAGGACATGGTGGATGAGGACATAAGAAGAGAAGATGGTTTAGAAGAAGAAGAAGAAGAAGAAGAAGAAGAAGAAGAAGAAGAAGAAGAAGAAGAAGAAGAAGAAAAAAAGAAAGAGAGGAGGACATGGTAATGAGGACATAGGGAAGAAGATGGGGAGAAAGGAAATGAAAAGAAGAAGAAGAAGAAGAAGAAGAAGAAGAAAAAATAGAAAGAGAGGAGGACAAGTGATGAGGACATAGGGAAGAAGATGGTGGTAGCGGGTGAAGAAGAAGAAGAAGAAGAAGAAGAAGAAAATAGAAGAGGGAGGAGGACATGGTGAGAGGACATAGAAAGAGGAGGAAGGAAGAAGAAGAAGAAGAAGAAGAAGAAGAAGAAGAAAAGAAGAAGAAAGTGGAGGACATGGTAATGAGGACATAGGAAGAAGAAGAAGAAAAGGAAGAAGAAGAAGAAGAAGAAGAAAAAGAAAGAAGGAGAAGAAGAAAGAATAGGAATTAGATAGAGGACAAAGGGAAGAAGGGGTAGAAGTGGGAAGAAGAAGAAGAAGAAGAAGAAGAAGAAGAAGAAGAAGAAGAAAATAAAGAAGAAGGGAAAAGGACAAAGAGGAGGAGGACATGAGTGAAGAAGGTTTAGGGGTGAGGAAATAGAAGAAGAAGAAGAAGAAGAAGAAGAAGAAGAAGAAAGAAATTAGAAGAAGAAGAAGAAAAAAAAATAGAAAGAAGGGAGACATGAATGAGGACGGAAGAAAGAAGAAGAAGAAGAAGAAGAAAAGAAGAAGAAGAAGAAGAAAATAGAAAAGAGGAGGAGGACATGGTGATGAGGACATAGGGAAGAAGATGGTGGGAGAAAGGGGGTAGCAGGAAGAAGAAGAAGAAGAAGAAGAAAATAGAAGAGGAGGACAGAAGATGAGGACATAGGGGAGAAGAAATATAGAAGTAAAGAAGGGAAGAAGAAGAAGAAAATAGAAAGAGGAGGAGGAAGGTAATGAGGACATAGGGAAGAAGATGGTGGTAGCAGTGAAGAAGAAGAAGAAGAAGAAGAAGAAAATAGAAAGATGAGGACATGGGAAAGTGGAGGACAAGAAGGGAAGAAGATGAAAGGAAAAATAGAAGAAGAAGAAGAAGAAGGGAAAGAAGAAGAAGAAAATAAAAAGAGGAGGGAAGAGATGGTAGAAAGGAGGAGGAAGAAAGATGGTGGTAGCTTAGTGGGAAGAAGAAATAAGAAGAAGAAGAAGAAGAAAAAATTAGTGGAAATAGGAAAGAGGAGGAGGACATGGGAATGAGGACCACAGGGGAAGAAGATGGGTAGAAGAAGTGAAGAAGAAGAAGAAGAAGAAGAAGAAGAAGAAAGAAAGAGGAGGAGAAGAAAATAGAAAGAGGAGGACATGAGGAAGAGGACAAAGGGAAGAAGAAGAAGAAGAAGAAGAAAGAAGAAGAAGAAGAAGAAAAATAAAATTAGAAGAGGGAAATAGAAAGAGGAGGAGGAAGAGGAAGTGGTAATGAGGACAATATAGGGAAGAAGAAATAAAATGGGAAGAGTGTAGAAAGAGGAGGTGAAGAAGAAGGGCTAAGAAGAAAGGAAGAAGAAGAAGAAGAAGAAAAAAGAAGAAAAAGAAGAAGAAAGAAAGTGGAGGGAGGACATGGATAAGAAGAGGAAGTGGTTTAGGGAGAAGAAGGAGAATATAGACAAGGTGATGAGGAAGAAGAAGGAAGAAAGATGGGAGGGGAAGAGTACGTGAAGAAGAAGAAGAAGAAGAAGAAGAAGAAGAAGAAGAAGAAGAAAAAATAGAAAAGATGAGGAGGACATGGTGATGAGGACATAGGGAAGAAGAAATAAAATTGGTGAAGAAGAAGAAGAAGAAGAAGAAGAAGAAGAAATAGAAAGAGGAGGAGGACATGGGGATGAAGACATAAGGGAAGAAGAAGAAGAAGAAGAAGAAGAAGGAAGAAGAAGAAGAAGAAGAAGAAGAAGAAAGAAGAAGAAAGAAGAAGAAGAAGGGAAAAAAAGAAAGAAAGAGAGGACATAGGGAAGAAGATGGAGGTACGGTGAAGAAGAAGAAGAAGAAGAAGAAGGAAGGGAGGGAAAACAGAAAGAGGAGGAGAAGAAGAAGAAGAAGGAGAAGAAAATAGGAGGAAGAGGAATGGTGATGAGAAGAAGAAGAAGAAGAAGAAAATAGAAAGAGAAGAGGAAGAAGAGATGGGAAGAAGATGAGGACATAGGGGAAGAAGATGGTGGTAGTGGTGAAGAAGAAGAAGAAGAAGAAGAAGAAAATAGAAAGAGGAGGAGGACATGGTGATGAGGACACATAGGGAAGAAGATGGTGGTAGAAGAAGAAGAAGAAGAAGAAGAAGAAGAAGAAGAAGAAGAAAAAAAGGAGGAGGGGAGGAGGACATGGTGATGAGGACATGAAGGGAAGAAGATGAAGAAGAAGGTTGGGAAAATGGTGAAGAAGAAGAAGAGGAGAAGAAGAAGAAGAAGAAGAAGAAGAAGAAGAAGAAAAGAAGAAAAGATGAAGAAGGACATGGGTGGATGAGGACAAAGGGAAGAAGAAGTGGTAGCGGTGAAGAAGAAGAAGAAGAAGAAGAAGAAGAAGAAGAAAAAATAGAAAAGAGGAGGGAGTACATGGTAATGAGGGACATAGGAAGAAGATGGTGGTAGTGGTGAAGAAGAAGAAGAAGAAGAAGAAGAAAATAGAAAGAGGAGGGAGGACATGGTGATGAGGACATAAAAGAAGATGGTGGTAGAAGAAGAAGAAGAAGAAGAAGAAGAAGAAGAAGAAAAGAAAGAAGGAAGAAAGAAGGAAGAAGAGAAGACAAATAGGGAAGAAGATGGTGGTAGTGGTGAAGAAGAAGAAGAAGAAGAAGAAGAAGAAGAAGAAGAAAAAAAAATAGAAAGAGGAGGAGACATGGTAATGAGGACATAGGGAAGAAGATGGTGGGTGAAGAAGAAGAAGAAGAAGAAGAAGAAGAAGAAGAAGAAAATAGAAAGAGGAGGAGTACATGGTAATGAGGACATAGGGAAGAAGATGGTGGTAGAAGTGGAAGAAGAAGAAGAAGAAGAAGAAGAAGAAGAAAATAGAAGAAGAAGGAATAGAAGAAGACAGGAAGAAGAGAGGAAGAAGGAAGAAGAAGAAGAAGAAAATAGGGGAGGAGAAGATGGGACATGGGAAGAAGATGGTGGAAGAAGAAGAAGAAGAAGAAGAAGAAGAAGAAGAAGAAGAAGAAGAAAATAGAAAGAGGAGGAGTACATGGTAATGAGGACATAGGGAAGAAGATGGTGGTAGCGGTGAAGAAGAAGAAGAAGAAGAAGAAGAAGAAGAAGAAGAAGAAAATAGAAAGAGGAGGAGTACATGGTAATGAGGACATAGGGAAGAAGATGGTGGTAGCGGTGAAGAAGAAGAAGAAGAAGAAGAAGAAGAAGAAAATAAAAGAGGAGGGAGGAGATGGTAATGAGGACATAGGAAGAAGATGGTAGGGCTTAGAAGAAGAAGAAGAAGAAGAAGAAGAAGAAGAAGAAGAAGAAAATAGAAAGAGGAGGAGGACATGGTAAGAAGGGAAGAAGAAGAAAGCGGTGAAGAAGAAGAAGAAGAAGAAGAAGAAAGAAGAAGAGGAAAGGTGAGAGGAGGGAAGAAGATGGTGGTAAAAATAAGAAGAAGAAGAAGAAGAAGAAGAAGAAGAAGAAGAAGAAAATAGAAAGAGGAGGAGGACATGGTAATGAGGACATAGGGAAGAAGATGGTGGTAGCGGTGAAGAAGAAGAAGAAGAAGAAGAAGAAGAAGAAGAAAATAGAAAGAGGAGGAGTACATGGTAATGAGGACATAGGGAAGAAGATGGTGGTTTAGTGAAGAAGAAGAAGAAGAAGAAGAAGAAAAGAAAGAAGAAGGAAAGAAATGAGGACATAGGAAGGAAGATGGTGGAAAGGTGAAGAAGAAGAAGAAGAAGAAGAAAATAGAAAGAAAGAGGTGATGAGGACATAGGGAAGAAGATGTGGTAAAGAAGAAGAAGAAGAAGAAGAAGAAGAAGAAGGAAATGGTGAGAGGAGGACATGGTGAAGAAGAAGAAGAAGAAGAAGAAGAAGAAGAAGAAGAAGAAGAAGAAAAAAAAGAAAGAGGAAGGGACATGGTGATGAGGACATAGGGAAGAAGATGGAGTAGTGGTGAAGAAGAAGAAGAAGAAGAAGAAGAAGAAGAAAGAAGAAGAGGACATGGTGATGAGGACATAGGGAAGAAGATGGTAGGAAGAAGAAGAAGAAGAAGAAGAAGAAGAAGAAAATAGAAAGAGGAAGAAGAAGAAAATGAGGGAGGAGGAAGAAGATGGTAGAAAGAAGAAGAAGAAGAAGAAGAAGTGGCTTAGTGAGGAAGAAGAAGAAGAAGAAGAAGAAGAAAAAGAAATAGAAGAAGGAAGAGAAGAAAAATAGGAGGAAGAGGACATGGGGAGGAAGATGGAAGAAGATGGTGGTGAAGAAGAAGAAGAAGAAGAAGAAGAAGAAAATAGAAAGAGGAAGAGGACATGGTGATGAGGACATAGGGAAGAAGATGGTGGTAGTGGTGAAGAAGAAGAAGAAGAAGAAGAAAAAAAAGAAGAAAGATGAGGAGGACATGGGTGATGAGGACATAGGGAAGAAGATGGTGGTAGTGGTGAAGAAGAAGAAGAAGAAGAAGAAGAAGAAGAAAAGAAGAAGAAAATAGAAAGATGAGGAGGATGGAGGAGGACATAGGGAAGAAGATGGTGGTAGCGGTGAAGAAGAAGAAGAAGAAGAAGAAGAAGAAGAAGAAGAAGAAGAAAATAGAAAGAGGAGGAGTACATGGTAATGAGGACATAGGGAAGAAGATGGTGGTAGCGGTGAAGAAGAAGAAGAAGAAGAAGAAGAAGGCGGAGGAAGAGGACATGGTGATGAGGACATAGGGAAGAAGATGGTAGCGGTGAAGAAGAAGAAGAAGAAGAAGAAGAAAATAGAAAGAGGAGGAGGACAAGGATGAGGACATAGGGAAGAAGATGGTAAGAAGAAGAAGAAGAAGAAGAAGAAGAAGAAGAAGAAGAAGAAGAAGAAAATAGAAAGATGAGGAGGACATGGGTGATGAGGACATAGGGAAGAAGATGGTGGTTGGTGAAGAAGAAGAAGAAGAAGAAGAAGAAGAAGAAGAAGAAAAAGAAAGAGGAGGAGGACATGATGAGGACATAGGGAAGAAGATGGTGGTAGCGTGAAGAAGAAGAAGAAGAAGAAAGAGGAGGAGGACATGGTAGAACATAGGGAAGAAGATGGTAAAGAGTGAAGAAGAAGAAGAAGAAGAAAATAGAAAGAGGAGGAGGACAGGTGAGGAGGACATAGGGAAGAAGATGGTAGTAGGGTGAAGAAGAAGAAGAAGAAGAAGAAGAAGAAGAAGAAGAAGAAGAAGAAGAAGAAAATAGAAAGAGGAGGAGGACATGGTGATGAGGACATAGGGAAGAAGATGGTGGTAGCGGTGAAGAAGAAGAAGAAGAAGAAGAAGAAAATAGAAAGATGAGGAGGACATGGTGATGAAGACATAGGGAAGAAGATGGTGGTAGCGGTGAAGAAGAAGAAGAAGAAGAAGTAGAAGAGGAAGAAGAAGAAGAAAATAAAAAGAGGAGGCGGACATGGTAATGAGGACATAGGGAAGAAGATGGTGGAAAAGAAGAAGAAGAAGAAGAAGAAGAAGAAGAAGAAGAAGAAGAAGAAGAAGAAAATAGAAAGAGGAGGAGGACATGGTAATGAGGACATAGGGAAGAAGATGTTGGGACGGTGAAGAAGAAGAAGAAGAAGAAGAAGAAGAAGAAGAAGAAGAAGAAGAAGAAGAAAATAAAAGAGGAGAAGAAGAAGGAAGGGGAAGAAGAAGAAGAAGAAGAAGAAGAAGAAGAAGAAGAAGATAGAAAGAGGAGGAGGACATGGTGATGAGGACATAGGGAAGAAGATGGTGGTAGAAGAAGAAGAAGAAGAAGAAGAAGAAGAAGAAGAAAGAGGAGGAGGACATGGTGATGAGGACATAGGGGAAGAAGAAGAAGAAGAAGAAAATAGAAGAAGAAGAGGAAGAAGAAAAAAAGAAAGAGGATGAGGACATGGGAGAGGTGGAAGAAGGTGGTAGTGAAGAAGAAGAAGAAGAAGAAGAAGAAGAAGAAGAAGAAGAAGAAGAAGAAAAAATAGAAAGAGGAGGAGGATATGGCGATGAGGACATAGGGAAGAAGGTGGTGGTAGCGGTGAAGAAGAAGAAGAAGAAGAAGAAGAAGAAGAAGAAGAAGAAGAAGAAAATAGAAAGAGGAGGAGGACATGGTGATGAGGACATAGGGAAGAAGATGGCGGTAGCGGTGAAGAAGAAGAAGAAGAAGAAGAAGAAAATAGAAAGAAGGAGGACATGGGATGAAAGGAAGAAGATGAAGAAGAGAAGAAGAAGAAGAAGAAGAAGAAGAAGAAGAAAATAAAGAGGAGGAGGACATGGCGATGAGGACATAGGGAAGAAGATGGTAGAAAGCGGGTGAAGAAGAAGAAGTTGAAGAAGAGGAAGAAGCAGAAGAAGAAGAAGAAAAAATACAAAGAGGAGGAGGACATGGTGATGAGGACATAGGGAAGAAGGGGGTGGTAGTTGAAGAAGAAGAAGAAGAA